>JAVQJD010095067.1:0-28453 GCA_036023655.1 Nannoperca australis | reverse complement strand
TGATTTGATGCTAACTATGCTACATGCTGTGCTTTTTGCTGGCACACAACGACACTTGTTGCCAGTTTGGTCTGTTAGTGAAGGACGAGGCAGATTCTCCCTGAAACCTATCGTGTCGTGTTCTTATTACTTTATAAACAGGGTAACTAGTAATCTGTAGCCTATTACATTTCAAAAGTAACCTTCCCAACACTGCTCATTAATAAGTTGCTTCTTGTTTGATTACTCTGCACATAAACAGAGCAAGGTAAAAATGTCAGTTTGTGGTTTAGGGGGAAGATTTCTTGTCTAACAAAAGCCAGCGTCCCGGAGACTTGCCACAGCGAGGTCACCAAGTTTGGTACTATTGTACCTGCAGTTACCAAAACCTGTGCTCATCGACTGTATATAGCAACCAGCGCTATAGCCGGAGACACTGCACAGATTGAACTATATCCCCCTGCCAGGCTAGCGGTTCCCCCCTGCTTCCATTCTTTATGTTAAGCTAGCCTAACCACATCATGAGTCTAACTCTCTGCTTATGGCACCATTGTATTTGACTTTTAGCCTACACCACTCAAATGATTGTTGTTGTTCTTTCTGTGTGTATGTTTGCAGTCTGGTCTCTCCGTGGTGTCATGGCGGCTGGCAAATGAAACGATTCAGTGCAAGTTCGGTAGACCAGTCAAACTGACCAATCAGGAACCAGCCCGCTTCGATCTGGATCAAAAGTACTTTCTGTTTCTAGCCAATGGACATGCTCAGTATGGTAAGAGTATACACACACGTGTTACCTTGGAAACTGAACTCATTGACCCTGGTATTCATCCTGCGGCTTAAAGGCCAATTAAAGTTTTTATCAATCCATTGAAGCTTTATTATGTCACATGACAGTTTCAGTTTGAATCCTGGAATGGGTATCAGTTTCATTACAGGAACAGGATGTCATCAACAGGAAAAGTTTAGCACATACAGACTTGTTCACTACAGTGATTAAAGGCTTCTTTCATTCTGGTTAATGGTTAATTGGCCTAGCAAATTTGAAATGTGTGAATGCATGACATGAATTCACATGCAAATATTATGCAGAGAGGGTGATGAGAAACACAAACAAAGAACAAACAAATTATAAAGACTGAACTCCTGTGTCGTATTTCTAGTATTTCAGTGTGGTTTTTTTTTTTTTGAAGAATGAGCTGGTGTGAATCTATCTATTGCTGTTGGTTTGAATAGTTTTAGGTCGTCTTTATCTTACTTCATAAGGTCAAAATCCAAATGCCTTGGAGGAATTTAACAAGCACAATATTTGTGTCTCTCCTGTAGGTAAAGTATGGAAACATGGTCGCCAGCCGTTAATCTCCACTGAGAGAAAACACATCACTGGACCCCCAGAGGTCCTAAGAGGCTCTCGTGGACCTATTATTATAAAAATGCATGGTGGGTGGAGATTTTTTACATTTAGGTCATTAAGTATCTAGTGCAGTCAAATCTACCCAGGGTGATGCTGTCTAGGCTTAACAAAGTTTTATTCTATTATTATTTTCTCTCTGAGTTACCTACAGTATACGTAAAATATGTATTTAACTCATTTAAATTGGGAAGCGAGTCTGCTGAATTGCCTCTACTTCTCTAGGGGCATTAATGCTGTTAGCCTGGATGCTAACAGGAAGTGTTGGTATCTTCATCGCCAGTTTCTATAAACCTGATTGGCCAAATCAAACTGTGCTCGGCCAGAAAGTCTGGTTCCAGGTAGATATTATGCGTGCACACACACACACACGGCAATGATGTTGTATGAATCCTATTATAGTTTGTGTGAATTTGTGTGTGTGTGTGTGTGTGTGTAGGTTCATCGGGGCCTGATGATGTTAACTGTCACTCTGACCATTGTAGCCTTTAGCCTCCCATTTTTCTACAGGAAAGGCTGGAGCGAGGTACAGTGTTCACATACACATACATGCACATTTACCTAGTCGTTAAATATCTAGTCAAAACATAAAGTCCTAGTGACTCACAATATTTCATGTCAATTGTCATTGTAAAATAAAAAACAACTTATATTACAGTATTCTCATAGTTTCAGTTGTATTGTCAGTAAGAGAACAGTGAGTTTAAAATCTTGTGGACACTATTAATGTTTGACAATAGCATCTTCACTCATCCACTACAAGTATGTGAATTGACAATGATAACACATTTTTTTAGTCTTGCTGTTATATTCATGCATCACCAGCAGAGAGGGATGTTGTATCAGTTATCAATTACTGCACTGTGTGTGTGTGTGTGTGTGTGTGTGTGTGTGTGTCTGAGTGCAGCATGCAGGTGTCCATCCATACCTAGGCTGTTGTGTTCTGGCATTATCTCTGATTCAACCAATAATAGCTGCGCTCAGACCATCACCTGACTCACACAGGTAAACACTACTTGACTGCCTTTAGGCTTACTCTCTTATTTGCATCATTGAGAAGCACTGTGACATTGTTCTGTGAAAGGTGTTATAATAAAAAATCTTTACTTGCTTACTCAATATAACTTTTGAAACATGGAAGACTGACTGCATGACTACGTGAATGACAAGTTGGAGGACTGAGTATTTGAATGTGTAACAGTGAGATTTATTTGCGTTAATATTTAATGATAGGGTTATGTTTTTACAGTATTTCAGTATATTGGTATTATTTGTATCTCTGTCCAGGAGATATATCTTTAACTGGGCCCACTGGGGAGTTGGGTCTGTGACTGAGATCATGGCAGGTTGGTCTGCATTCAAATACATTTCTGAATAGATCTGCAAATCACAAACATCTTTTAAAAACACCTCTTACCTGGTTGATCAAACTTACATCCTGTGTTCTATGTAACTGCAGTGGCAGCCATGTTTCTGGGGATGCGTCAATCATCACTACTCCTCCCCCAGCCATGGGCAACCTATGTTCTGATTGGTTACGTGACATGGCTTGCCTCATTTAGGTTCCTCCTCCTGATGCACAAGCACTTTTACGTCAAAAACTGTATGAACATTTGAATTGAGTTAATTGTACATGTATTTGCTTTGATGAATTATGATTACAAGGAATTATTCTTTATGACTTGGCAGAGTATTGAGAGCACTGTTAAGTGCTTCCACATATGCTTCCACACGTGCTCCTCTAATGGTTGTTTGTTTGTATGTTTGACCAGCAGCGTTGGGGTCAGACGACACACAGGCCATCCTCTCTGACCAATTAGAGCATGGTCGCTGGGTAGGTATCAAGTATATGCAAACTTATTAAATGTTAATAGCATTAATCATGTCTGCATACCATTTGTGTGCCTGTGCCAGTGCCCTGGATAACAGTCATTGCTTACTGACACACCTAAATGGAACAGAGCCATCATTGTGATAGTGATTTGTTACACCTGTGACTTTTCCTGCTGTGACAAGGGTAAAAGATTCACGACAGACGAGTTGACCAGTAAGCCATGTCAGGGAATGAATATGCACAACATCAGAGCCTTGACACTGGACCACCTAAATGGAATGCAGCCATCTTTGCTGTGTTTAATTCCACCTGTGTTTTTCCTGCTTTGACAGGTAAAAATCTCTGCTGTGTCAAGGGTCTATTAGGTGTATTCTAACAAGTGGAACTCGGGAGTTCTAACTTCCCAGAACAGGAGGCACAGTAATCTGGTTATTACACTTCAACACCTGTTATTTTACTAAATACCCATCCATCCATCTATATCTATATTCACACTGCCTCTTTTTGTTTTTGTGAGTTAGTCTAGCCACCTGCTGGCTGTAACTTCATGTTTATGAGATAGGTGTAGCAAATAAGCATATTTCCCAATGTGAATATATTGCTTTTGATTGGTGTAATTAATATTTTACATTGGTTGGCATAAATACAGATTTCAGAGTAAGATACTTGATGCTACTCACCCAACATCAAACTGACATAGTTAGAGACTAACTGGTGAACTTAGTGGAGCATTTAGCAACTAAAGAGAGCTATCTTTCTTTGGAATTGGTGGAGACCAAATCAAAGCTAAAATAATATTTAATTCTTAAACCACTACAACTACAAAGACCGTGTTCCAAGTGTTGCGTTGTTTGCAAATGATTGGTTCAAAATAACACATCTTTTGGGTGAACAAACTGAACTGAATCACTTCCTGAAACAATCTGGTCATTTCTCAGTTAGTTCAGTTGCCAGGGAATGTGCAGGGATACAGCTGATTTGGGTAGCTAACATTTAGCTACAATGATATAACAGCAATGGTGTTAGACTGCAATCCAGATATATGATAGGTGTCGCAGAAATATACACGCTGTAGATATTAGGGCATAATAGGCCTTTATTTGTTGTTATTTGTTATAGCAGCTTTTAGTTACTTCAGGTTTATTTATCCAGGTAAATTCTCAGCTTACTGGCTCATCCTTCACTAACAACCGTCCTCAGTTCAGTAGTCAGTGAGCTGAGCTGAAGGTAGGGCTGTGTTTCCGTTCAGTGAGTGGGACTACACATTCGAAGCTGTGATAAGGCACTGAACAATTTGGCAAACTAATCGTTTACAAATCTTTTTAATGAACTGATTTTAATGATTGAGAACACTGAAAAGAACTGCTTTGCCCAATGACTGGCCAGTCAGCTGGTCTGCTAGTTCCCTTCCCCGCCCGGCTAGTGGGTCCTTATCCCTCAAAAATCATCAGAGCCAATAAGTCAAGTAAGCATCACTTTAATAAATCAACCATTTATTCAAAATATCATCACAAAAAAAAAATTCAAAACCAATTCTGGGGATACAATATCAGTGGTGGAACACAAATGATAACAGTTGTATATCCTCAACTACTTCTACTGGTTGATCCAAAACACATTTTTACAGGTCAGTTTCCAAAGCCTCAAAATTGGGCATAGTGAGAACACTTTGCATTTGGACCGTACTTGGCTAAATGTAGACTGCTGTGAGACAGATCTATTAGGAAAGGTTTCTAACTTCTATCTTACTTTGTGTTTCAGGAGTCCTTCACAAAGTCTCTCACCTTGGCTGCCATGGCTCTAGGAAACTCTGGTCTCCTAATGGTCTTGCTGGCTTCTATTGCTGAAATTTGAAATGTAATGGTAAATCAACAGCTTTCAAGACCATGACTGACAGCATTTTTATAAGATGATTTTCTTTTTTAAGCAAGGTTTGGAATACTAGTATAATTCCAAGTTCAGAAAAGCCCTATAACAGAAAGAATGACAAACTTAACTTTCTTTTTCAGACAAACACGCAATTGTTTTACTTTCAAACCAAATATATTTCACTCTATTTTTCATCTTTCTTCATATACAGTTCTTTGTTTGTATTTATGTAGTTATATATTTACTTTATTCCTATTACATTTTAAGTAAATGTTGATATTCTAATTCTATTTTCAGTCAAATTATTAATGTTTAATAGTAGCACTTCTAGGCCCTTATTAAATAATTCATTAAAACTCTACATAAAAATCTACTGCAGTCAATATTCAATATATTGAATTTGCAACCCTGAAATTATTTGACTGTGAACAGTTTGGTAATGGCCTCCAGTAAAAGAAATCGTAGCAATGTATTACTGCTCCACTTCACCTAGCACCATGTACTTTAATTAGAAAATTCTGATAAAATGGGAACAGAAGCCATTAAAGATAGATACATATCTTATTCAGAAGGGAAAAGAACAGCACTGCCTGCTCTTACAGTTGTCAACATGCACCTAAACCACGAGACACCTCAAAGATGCTGCTGCTAGAAAGAACAAAACCCATCCATCAAAATCAACATGTCACAATGGGAATCTTGACCAACCTGTTGAATGAACATGCTGTTTGTTGTTCAGTTCATGGTGTGACGTCACACACAATCAAAATGATATAAATAGTAAATCTAACTTACATCACAATTGGACTTTACTTCAGTTCATGACAGTGCTTTGTAAATGAATGTGATGCCACATTTGTGTATTATTTGACATTACATAGCTTTACATTAACAGCCTCTGTAAACATATTTTAATGATATTTTTATTAAAGTCATTTAATAAATCATTTGAATGGTAGTCCTCTTTATTTACTGCACTCTCCAGTGAGTCATACACATTTTTTCATATGATGCTAAACCTTTGAAAGTGATGATACTGAATAATGTCTTCTGTGATCAGGGTCATCTCTCCCTGTTCCTTGTACCAACAGTCTGCCAGTTAAGTACATACTGATACACACATTTCATTTCATTTTTATTTGCTCTGCTAATGGTAATGCACAACTCCGAAAAAAACAAACAAACTGTGTAACCTCATCAAAAAGGAGTAGGGAGAAGAAAAAAAGTATTTTGCCAAACATAAAGAAAAGAAATAGATGGTCTGGTGATTACAGTTACTGTACAACCAATACATACAGTAACATGAGAAAAAGAAAAACTACATGTAGGTACAAGGGAACAAGCTGTGAAGTTAGGGAATAAGGGAATGTGGCAACTTAAAAAAAAAAATTTAACAACTAGATACGTATTTTGTTACTACAGGGTACAGTGTGAGTTCCTGAGCAAAGTGTTTGGGAGGACTTATGCTGTAAGTATTTTTAACAGCTGTGTTACCCATTCTAAAATGAGCATGACCATCCTTGAGAGCTGCATACAGGTCACAAAGCAGCGTCCACTATCATTGTTTGCTGGTAAAGTGAGTGGCAACTGTCTTTCGTGGAGCTGTCGCTCAGGGACGTTATAGAGCTGTTTTGTATAGCTATTGCCTGTGGTTTTGGCATTAGGTCTGCTTGGTGTTGGATGCAGGATTAAACTGTTTTGAGGCAGTTTACCAAAGTCATGAAATGTCCCATAGCTTGCCGCATCACATTTTAATTTTGATATTGTCCAATTGTAGTCTCTTAATAAATAGCTGTGTAGTTTGTAACCACAGTGGTGTATTTTCAGAATACAATAGAAGATGCTTCAAAGGCTTGTACTTTACTAGAAGGCTGTACAGGTTAGCACTTTGGGTGCATGTGGTTTCTAACTTTAATATAACACACAATACAAATCAAATACACTGAAAGTCCTATACATTTTTTCCACAGAGTATCAATACAACATCAGATATACAGATATAATTCATCTCAAAAGAGAATAAAGGGGACAGGCAAACTATAGACTACAAGGTTTCTATTAGTTTGTAGTTCACTAGGACTACAAACTTGCTTGTGGTTCATTGGCTTGCGGTCTGCGTTGTGGGGAAACTTTGGCAGGAAATACGCTGTAGCACCCAGGCACAACGGACCCCCTCAGGATCCTATTAAAAGGAGGAAGGAGAGGAAGAAACAGAAATAGAAAACGGGGTGGGGAGGGACGCCATATGCTAGAGCAAAAGAGGAGGTTGAGGGTTAGGTGGGTATTTATGGGAATGCCAGAAGTGACTAAGTAGGTGGCAACCACCGTCTGCCAAGCCACATGTTGCCACCTAGTCTATCAAGTCAATTTACACACAACACTTACTCATCCCATATTTATAATGATGGCACAACATTTAAAGCATGCTTATATGTTAATTGACGTACATAACCTCTTATACAGCCAGCAAGACCTTTTTTGGGGGTCTGTGGGCTCCTCTCCCACAACTGTGGCTCGTCCAATAAGCATCTCAGCAGTACTGAAATATGCGACTCTGCTTCCCAGTCTTTGCCAGATCATTCCGTTTCCACCGTGGTAACAGCTCACCGGCTGCTTAATCTAGTGATTAAGTTCACTAGTGTTTGTTGTGTTTTATGACTTCTGACTTCCTGTGCTTCAGGCCATCCATCTGCCCGGAGATCCTTCTGCCCAGCTCACTTGCTGCCAGCCCAGTTTGCTCTCCAGCTCTGCTCTGCCAACACCGTCCACTGCGATTGCCCTTACTACGGCCTTCCCCAGGCTTCAGTGATCCCTTTGCCCTCTCATCTGTGTGGAAATAAACTGTGCATCTACTTTCACCAGTCTGAGTTTGTGTTCTGTTTCTGGGCTCTTCTTGACTAGTTATAACATTTTCTGCATTTTCTACATGCTTTTATAATATTCCCAGCTAATTAAAAGCAACACATTGTGATTAAGATAGCTATCATTACGTTTAATCATTCTGCAAATCATTTAGAAAAGTGGTAAATATACATCAGTAAAAGCTGTCTTACTCTGCATGTTTAACCTACAACCCTACTGAACATCACATGCTGTGGTATTCAATTAGGAATATAAGCTATATTTTGAAGAATGAGACATTTTGATTGGTTTAACAGCACATTGTTGGGAAATTATGACAACTCAGAACAATCTAAAACTGTAAAACGTGTTGCTCTTTTCAACTATCAGGCCATACATCTTAAATGATGTTGAAAAAGTGCGGGGGGAAAATAACACTTGTTGGCAGAAAATGTGACCTAGATAAAACACCTGATTTGATTCAAGTCAACAAAAATAGCCTCAAACCATGGGAAGATGAAAACATAAGCTTTATGCAGTTTGTTTTCACTTAATAATAATAACTTGCCGCAGAACATTTAGCCATGCTACAGTATGGGTTCTGGTGTCAATATGACCATAGGTATCTGTCAACTATCTTTATGGCCACTGTGGGGAGGGAGAAGGAGGAGAAAATGTATCCAGAAGAACCTTGTCAGAAGAACCTGGTCTGACAATGTGACAGCTTACAAAAACTTTTCAGACTTGGCTTTCAAACTAGTCTGTTTGACTAGCACAATATTTGTTTGGGCGGGAAGAGGAAGAGAGAGAGAGAGAGAGAGTAAAACACAAATATTTACTTACTATACAATTTATTTGACGCGTTGAACTTCATAAAAATGTTAATCTACTCATTACTAAGGTCAGCCAAGGAAAACAAAATACTGTGTTCACTCAAACACTTTGTAGGCATTTTCAACAGTGAAGGGTCTGCAATATATTGTATACACTGCTCTTTTCTCAGTCTTTTTTTAGACTCTAACTTACAAGTGAATTTGCATGATGATTAAATAAATGATCATGTTTGGGTTTTTGGATGTATTACGTGACTAATATTTTCTGTGATATCCCAAGGCTTATGTTGTCCAGTGTTGTCTTGTCATCTGTAACTATAAAAATACTACATTGGAGTGACATCACATTATGCATCAGTGTATTACATAACATTCTTAACCCAAGATAACACTACATGTAACTCAGTATGATATCACAAATTGCAGCTTTTCCATGCCTTTTATGAAACACAAGGACTGCTTCACTGCAAAGACATCACACGCAAAATCCTAATGATGCAATAACTATCTCAGATAGACAGTGAAGCGTGTGTGGCAGATTATCAAGTTGAGTTTCAACGTCAAAAAAACAACAACTCACTAATCCTCTGAAAGGTTGGATAAGACGGTCGCAGATGACAGATGTGTTTCGCTGGTGTGTGTGTGTGTGTGTGTGTGAGAGAGTGTGACAGACAGAGAGTATTGTGAATGCCTATAATAAGTATGTCAGTGTGAGAGTGTGAGGCTGAACATGTGTGTGTCGCAAATGTCGCCAAAGCTGCTGTTTTCTGATTGGATGCTGCCCACACACACTCAATATGCACCCTGCCGGCACTGAGATGTGTGCATCTGAGAGAGAGAGAGAGAGAGAGAGAGAGAGAGAGGGCATATAAAGGGGGAAGACAGGAATAATATAAAAGAGAAGAGAACAACAGTGCTACAGGAATAGATACAGAACAATTTGCAGTTTGTAGCGTTCATACCATTGAAAGCAGCTGACATCACACCACTTGAACAGCTGGAACAGCAGGTAAGACACAACTATCTTTATGCTTTCTGTGCTTTTGCTTTCCTTCAAAGTTTTCTAAGGCCTACATAACACGTGGACAAGAGTAGGAATTAATAACTTAAAATGATTCTTTGTTCAGAGAGGACCTTGTTATTCTTGTGGTATTCTGTGTGGTTTATGTTATTGAGAATCCATCCAAGGTGTTCTGTTTTGAAGCTCTGCGTTAGTTAGGATACCTGTATGGATCCAATCTCTAGGGGAAGAAATATTCAAATACAGAAATAACACATTCTGGTGTGTGTTTTATGCAAAATTAGATAATATTCTCGTCCAGGTGCATGATCTAAGTCTGAGAGTTGGCATTTTGTATTTATATTTTACACTGGATCAATATTTCCCTGTCCTAAACCTAAGCTAAATCAAGGGAGCAATTTTGGAAAGTATACACACAAAGTCTCTGCAGAATATTGTTACTCAAGTTTGTCTTGGAAGATTAATTGTCAACATAATATATGGCATTGCTTAGTCTTTACATTTTACATATAACAAATTACATTTGGAAAACAATTGTCAACAATCACCATAAAAGATGAAAATGTCTGCACTAACAATAGCCTCAATACACCTGACAGGTTTGATGTTGAGTTCTGGACAGACGGACTGTCCAGTCACAACCAGTCACATTAATGGTGTGGAGTGTGTGGCTGCCACTTACATAGCCCAATAGCCAAATTTGATTGATCAAAGTTATCACTATTTGGTCTATAATGGTTATCAAAAGGCATTATGGGAAATGTAAGAAATAACTGAGGTAGAAGTGGGAAAGGGAGAAAAGATCTGGAATGCACTAATAGATTGAAAATGGGTGAGAGGGGGATTTTTTAGAACTTTGATGAGTTTAGGAAGCTTTAACAAGTTGGATAAGAAAATGTTTAGTAATATTTCTCAGGTTGATTGATTAATCTTACCCAGTCACAATTTTGCATGGCATCCTAATGTTATGTACAGCTACAATTTCTTGTAGAAACATTGAATTGTCATGGTGGTCTGATGGAATCTGCAGAACTCCTGTACAATATTTTTATCAGTGTATCAGGTGTCATTACAATCAAAGATCAAGCTATAATTCAACCTTAAATTAAAGATGTACTCCCATTCATGCTACACACAGAACACATACAAAATCTCATCTCCAAAATCAGAAGAGAATACAAATAAAAATATATACAGATGCTTACATACATATTATACAAAGGTAGTGGTATGGTAATGTACAAACCATCATTACGGAAAGTCCCATGTCAATTATTTCTGGTGGAGTGTGGCTGGGGTGGATATTATCTTTTAGTATCCTTTAGGCTCTGCACAGACACCTCAACTCTCCGTCATCTCACTGATGCTCAGTAGATGGGTAACCATGATGTTCTGGCCAATTTTAATCACCCACTGCTGAGCCCTCCAGTCCTAAACCATCCACATCCCATGCCAGTTTGTAATGTTTCCTGTCAGGATGCTTTCTAATGTGAAAAAAATTGAACAAAATGTTCATGCAATATTTTGTTCTATGCCTCAATTGATCTGTGTGTAATACAGGAACCACTGCTGATGTTCACACAGAGTGAAAAGAAGAGGAAAGGAGTGAATGTGTGTGCGTGTCTGCGTGTGATAGAGCTGGCAGCAGTGTCTAGCTGTGACCTTGTCTTTCATCTACTAGTAAAGAGAAAAATATGTAATGATTTACACTGTTGGAGGAATCCACTGCATGCAATTCAATTACAGCAAAGCCATTTTAATACATCATAAAATGGACTGGAACACAGGACTAAAGCAGGCTCTTGTAACAATAAAAAAGGCAAACTCAAAATCGCACACGTCATGGAGTCAGACAATCACACAATTTATGGTGGAACAACTTAAAGATCTCACTGATACTCTGGACGTGTTTCTCTTGGCACAAGGAATCACTGGCATGTCCACTGACAAAACATGACAACTTGGCACAGGACAGGGGGAGACAGACAATACATACTCAATGTAATGGGGCACAGGTGCAAACTTACAGGGCAGGTGAAGACAGTCAGACTGGTGAGAAATACATGAGGACAGGAAGTTAAGGACCTCAAACGAGAGGGAGACGTGAATACAAAATAAAACAGGAAATGACCAGACAGGAACACAAGACAACTCTTAACCAAATCATTTCAATTTAACAGACAACTTGATCCACAGAAATACTCGACTTCAGTTGAACAATGTAGTTTCTATTCTGCCTATAGTTTGACACTAATCATTGTCCATAGCTAACCAGGAAGCCATAATGCTCCCATTCAGTGGATCTAAATGTCACAGGAGGATCTTCCAGCTCTGGTCTCTCCTTTATATTTACCATGGCCTAAGCCCTGGGGCCTGACAACCTGAAAGGGCCCACAAGGATCGAGGGGAAACAATAAAATAAAAAGCTTGACTTTTTGTAGTACTCAATCCTGACTGTTGTGTGTGTGTGTGTAAGGTCATATGCATGCATTATGTGTGTACAGTGAGCCAGCCTGTACCTTTTGGTGATGCAATTTCTGTATCCAGTGTGCAAAATACGGAGGTTCTCAGGGGGTCTCGGACCCCCTAATTAACAACTAGGTTAAGTTTGTCTGAGCAGGAAACACAAGTGAAAATGATTTACTGAAAATGTGGAGCTTCTGCCAGTTTTTGATAATGCATCTATTTATTTGTTAACATTAATTTAGTTCGCAGTTGTGTGCCCTGGACGTTTTTAATAAAATTTCTAATATTTTCCACTGAGAATGAAAAATAGTGTGTGGCTGATGTGTATGTGTATATATATATATTCACTAGTAAGGACCACACCATCACCAAGATACCTTTGAAAGATTTGTTGGACAATAATAATGGGAGCTGGAATGATTCAAGTCTTTTCCAATGATGCTGCAGTGTCAGGAGGTTTTGTAGGAAATCCACCGGAGCACCCCCGGATACGACGGACCCCCTTCAGGACCCTACCGAGAGGAGAAAGGAGAGAGAAAGGAGAAGGGGGGGCAGTATGTGAGAACGAAAGAGGAGGAGAGGAGAGGCTATTTATGAAACGCTAGATGCAGTGTAATTGAGGTGTGGTTCTGCTCCCAAAATTCTGCTAGATAGCTTCAATTCACTAGCAAGGACCACACAAAGGCAAGCAAGAACATGGCCTCTAAGGTTCAAGCTACATGAGGACTTCTGTATCCAAAGTGGACAGTGTGGATTCAAACTGAGAGCAAGTCTGTGGTGAGTGGAAGGAGGTGAGGACTTTGTGTTGGTTCTTGGCGTAGAAATTCTCTGAGGGTGGCTGGAAGCCAGGCCCAGGCTGTCGATTATTAACTTAACTTAATTAACAGAAAAAGCTAATGCCACTCAGGTAAACTTTGATGGTGTTTTAATAGCCATTACAGAATGGGCGTAGGAAATGAAACATGTAATGGTGACGAGATAGAACGACATGAAGTACATGGTCATGAAAGTAGCAGAAACTCTTCCAAGTTGACCAGCAGGACAGTGTTCTGGGAGTCAACGGTCAGTGGTAGTAAGGCCGGGTTTACAAGTAGACTGTCAGCACTGAATATGGAGGAACTGGCGTTGGGTAGGTGTCCGCAAAAGGGGCCAAGCTTGTGAATTTCTGGAGAGAAACGAGAAAGAGAGTCAGCGATGGCGTTGGAATGACCTTAGGTGTGAGCTGCGCGAAGAATGTATTGGTGTGAAACTGAGTACCAGATTAGGCGACTGTATGGCATGATGGATTGTGATTGGGGACTTTGTTGATTGTGTCTACGACTAGGTTGTCGGAGTATACGAGGATGCATAGGATGGCTGCGGTTATTATGGGGTAGATTTAAAGAGAGCGGAGGAAGCGACATGGTGTTTATTTGCCTGCTCTTGAATTGGACTAGTCGTAGCCCCAGGGCCCATGGTACTTTAATGATGAGGCCTTGCTGGGTAACCATTCTAAAATGTATTTTCTAGCAGACATAGACTATTTTGACAGCATTTGTTTGGGTCACAGGGCGTACCAGACGGAAGTTGCATACCAAATGGAGTGTCATGTACCGATTTTAATGTTTTTGATGTTGATTGGTCGTCTGCTTTGCGTTTACTTGGTAGTCCTGTCACAAACTTGTCCATGGTAGCGGTCAAACATTGTGTGTGCATTGTTTACATTTTTAAGCGGCCCTCCTCTGTGGTGTTTTTAAGATGATCGCTAGTAAAAGTAGCGCCGTCTGCTGGACGTAACTTGACAGTGGAAACAGTGTTCACAGTAGTTTGCCCACATAATGATACTTTCATATAAAAACTTTCAATTTCAATCTATACTGCAATTAGAAACAGCCCCAGAGCTGCCCAGCATATTCCAAAGTGGTTGTTGACTATGAAGGGTTAAGAATAGATTGTTGCCAGATTAAAGCCCAAGTCATTATATTACCAGTTCAGCTTGGCGGCAGTTCAATAATGATTTTGTTTCTGAAGGTCAAATCTGGGTTTTGCTTCCCAAAGCAATGGCAAAACCACTCATCTCTCTCTTCCTGTCTTTCTCTGTGTCTCCCTCTCTTCCTGTCTATCTGTCTGTCTGTATCCGTCTCTCTAATCTGTTGTCCTCATCCAGGGTGGCTGGCACCCTCTCCTTTGTTGTGTGTGTGTGTGTGTGTGTGTGTGTGTTTGGTCTGTTCAGCCAGTTGTGATGTGGTGTGCAGACACTGGATCCTTACCTCAGCTCACTTAGCTCACAAACTCTCTCACACACATGCATGCTCACATACACTCACAGATGACATAACAGTCAGTGTTAAAGGTCATGGATGAAACAGGGTCATTTCATTCATCACATCTCCTGCGATTTCAACAATGGCACCAATGTTTTGATACATTTTTGTAAATAGCAATGAATGTATGAGGATGTTACTGATGTAAAGGATGATGTAGGCGGAGAAAAAGGTACTACAAATGAAACGTTAAAAGGAGGGAGGTAGGTACTATATAGTAACAATGATGCAGTTTGTTCACTCCAGTCCAGCAACTAAATCAACGGTTTATTCATGTATCAGACTTTAGCTGTTGAAATGTGAAATCCCACCCTCTGTTAGTCACCTTACTTAGTTAAGATGTTTTGGTTGAGGTCATCTGCTATTCGCAAGGTTGGCAATTCAATCCCCGGCTCTTCCTGTTCACATGTCAAAGTGTCTTTGTGAAAGACACAGAACCCCAAATTTCTTCCGTTAAATAAATTAAAGTCTCTTAATTATGATCTCTAATATCTGTAAACAAAGACATACCTTAACAAACAACAAAACAATACAAAATATCATTTTTAGTATATGAGACATTTTACTGATGTATCTAAAACAGGGGTTTTCAAATTCTGCAGGCCACCCCCTCAGAAATAATTTAGACAACTGCACCCCCAACACAGGAGGTATACTGTTGCCATGGAGTCAGTTAGTTAGCAGTATATTTATTAACATTTTGGCAAATTGTCACAATTAAAAGTATTTCTAAGTAGATCCAGTACATTTATCTGCAAATGTCCCCAGGAAGTGTAAATACACTGAATCTAAGTCTACAAATTTAGATGCAGATTACGGCTATCAGGAGCTAAGGGTTTTCAAGTACCTTTATTGCCTCCATGAACAACTCGAACAGCTGACCATCTTGACAAATGGGCCAAATCATGGGACCAAACTGCATTAACAAAATTCCTGTTGTTTTAGAAGCCTGGCATATCTGTCCCTTTCACCTCACACAGGATCTTTAGCCCTTTTTAAACAGAGATACTGCAATACTGCTGTAAAGAAGACCCGTCATTATCATGGCATTGCTTTTTTACACTGGACCATACAATGCCAGCATAATTCTTCCCCATTGTGGGATTTTAGATAGCAAGCTGGCGTTCTAGAAGCCAATTAGGCATGACGTATAACACTACAGCGTCTAGTGTAATGTATAACATACATCTCGTCTTCTGCTCGGAGGGCAAGGAGCTCCCGGACCCCGTTGTTTCCCCAATTTTTGTTTGTTAGCTGCAAACTTTTTCTTCTTTGAGTTGTTTGCTACCAACTGCTAGCTCCTTTGTAAATCCCCTGGTGGTCCCACCTCTCTCCCGTCCTGCTGCCTCCCACATTTTACACACCAATTCACCTCTGTTACTACCTCCACTGGCAGCTAAATGACGGAGCAACTATTCCCCCCATTCGATTTTTGTACATTTTATACAGGCAAAATAATGGTGCAACATTTCCTCCTTGAACAGGCTGTATAAAGGAGCTTTTGTCTTAAGTCTCTTCCTCCACGTCCCTGTGGAGAGGAACACCTATTGGTTTGTAGACAGCAGGTCTAAAGTAACAAAATGAATCCCATTGTGAAAAAGATGCAATTAATTAATGAGTACAAGCAACCGACAATGTGTGGGATGGTATGAAAGAACTTTGTTTAAGAGGCTCTGGTGTAGCTTAAATGCATGTGTATGTACCATTTTCTTTAAGAAACTTCCTTCTGTCTGCGAGGTAATTAACCAGTCAGAAACAAGCCCTGTGCTATATGTACAAAATGAACTCTCATTTTAAAATTTGATTCAAGGAAACTAAGATTTCATAACTCAACAAGAGTTTGAATTGTATTGAAGTTTGCGGCATGGCTTGTTTAAATGGATAAAGTGCATGAGTTGCTGAGCTGAGGTATGTATCTACATTTGGTTGTTTTTGTTACACTTAGCAGTGAGTTTGTTAGATGCTGTGAGCACTTGCCAGGCTGCCATATTGACTTTCAGTCCAGAAAACTGTACACCCCTGGCTATGAATGAAAAGGCACAAAAACTGCTGCATGCCAGATTATGCTGGGATAGATACTGGCTGTTTCTTTTTTGTTTTGTTTTGTTTTGTTTGCCCAGATGTAAATTATATTTGTCAGTTGACATCTAAGTTTAAGTCAGGTGGCCAGACGTTTCTCCTGACACTCCTTTAAATGTGTTCAATGTGTTTGTTATAATACACTGGGATGTTCTTAAGCACCACCTACTTAATTGTGTTGTATTAAAAATGCACCAAATCGTGACATCACCGCAACATATCCAATCAAACCGTGAATTTGGTGAACGGTACATGCCATAAGCCTAGCCCACTTGTTAAGATGGCTATCTTTTACGGTGTTGGAGGGAGGGGGGGCGGATGCAGCGTGGGCGTGCAGCGGTGGTGGGATGACAGAGAGAGAGAGAGAGAGAGAGAGGTACAATATTCTGCCAATACAGATTTATCTCTTCTGCTCTAATTCACCGGCCACATAATAGCCCAGGTCGATATATCCCTCCTCTCTCTCTCTCCCTCTCTCTCCCTCTCTCCACCACACACACACGCTCGCGCGGCAACAGTCAGCCTGTATGCGTCCCTCCTCGCGCCAGCGGGTGGCCGCCTGGCTGCTCGCGCTGCCATTGGGGACAGGTGGAGAGGAATGCGCGCGCCGCGGCCGCCTGGAGATGATCTCGTTTTGGCTGCTGTGCTGGAAGCTGTTGGTAGGTAAATAAACAGCAACGTCTTTATAATAACCACCTTGCCGGGGTGTCTGGCCTCCTCCTCGCGCGGTGGAGGTTTTTGGCTGCCACCACGTCGCCTATGCGCGAGGTGTACGCGCGAGGCTTTGGCTTAGCTTGAGCTACCATCAAAGCCTCGTTTTCTTGGCTTCTGTATGGATGCTTATCTGTCACGATTCTGGTGCTTCTCCCGATTTTCGGATGCTGTCTTATATAACATACTTGGCTCAGCACTCTGACAGAATAGAACATTGTAACAGTACAGAATATTATTAGAATGTGGCCTAACTACACTGGAAGATAAAGAATATATCAGAACAGACACGATTAAATACAACACCACCACTGAATAGAAAACAGCACAATAGAATAGTGAATTCTCGCCTGCTTACAACATACCATCACTTATTCTTCAGTTAAAACACATGATGCCTACAGCTGCTGCGTAATCCCCCACCATCACCACACACACACACACACACACACACACACACACAGACGCACACACACACACAGGTTTCTGATTAAATTATGATGATGATGTGAGAGGGTTGAGACTAAAAGTGAGTTCATTTTACAGGCAATTTCATTCCGTGCAGAAACTGAAGTTCAAAGGGAAGTTGTGCGAATTGACAGTGGTTAGAGAGGTCTGCCAATAATCTGAAAGGTCGCTGTTTCAAATCCAGGCAGGCAATGATCGGAAGCATGGATTAGAGCAACTAATAACTCTCCAATCCTTCCCCAGCTGTTGTGACATGGGAGAATAAATTGACTGAATGACAGCAGCACACTCTCATTAAATCATTCACGCAGTTATTCTGTGTCATTAAATCTTCCTCATACATGAGGAAATGTGAATGTTTCATGTTTTATGCTCAGAATGTCTGCCCACCAATCATATTTGCAGCAGTATATTTGAACATATGTTTGGTTTACAGGTGAAACAAAGTGTTGTAACTGAGAACGATAATTTCAACCAACTTCAGGAACAGATCATGCAATTCAAAGTTATACGAGATGGAGACCTATTGAATGTCTGTAATATTACGTTTGGAAAGTGAGTGAATGAGGGAGGGATTTTGGACACAGCTGATAAACGTGTATAATTCTTGGCTTGTGAAATGCTGTTGTTGTCTTCTCTTAAACATAACCATCGTCTTTTCTGAGCCATACCAAAAGACTTTTAGTTGTCTAATTCTAACCAAACCTTAACCACTGATCAGGAAACAGTCATATTAGTCATTAATTACTCATGTCGGAAAGCACTAACAAACTATGTTGTCCTGGCGATAGGGAGACCACATCAGAAAATATTCAGCTGGGTGCTTTTTTGGAACAAAAGACCAAAGAATGTTTTTTTGTTTTTTGTCGTTTAATATCCAGATTCAAAATCCAAGCAAAGGCTCATTACAGCCCAGCTTTCATCCAATCAGCTGTAGATGTTTAAGTGACGAAGAGAACGATTAATCAAAAGCTGTGCAATGTACTTAAAGTAATGCCTGTTCCAAGAAAATCCCTATTGAGTTTTGCCAGATCACAGTTATTGGAGGGCTGGAGTTTCAGTAAACTTACATTTAAAAAACCAGGTGAACTTTTCCTTCATATGGAGAACTAGCTGTAGGATAGCACACTAACACCATGTGTTGATGGGGAAACTAAATGTTGTCATAAAGAACAGTGTCTAAAAGGATGAGACATGAGCTGAAAGGGATACATACAACTTTAGCTACATTTAACTCTGGCTTAGTGAAGAATGGACATTAATGCATGTAATGCTCCCTCGTGCACTGACCAACATGGAAGACTTTTGTGACACGTTTTGGTTGCTAGTTTAGAAACCAGTCAGGCTCTGCATAGAAAAGCTGTTTCCATCTGGAAGCTCTATAAACTGTGCATGAAGAGAGCTGTTGACATGTGTGCTCTGAGAGTCATTCAGTGTTTCTATTGACACACATTGAGAACATGTCACTGATGCAGAGGCATTACTAATCTTTTCACCTGTGGAAGAATCTTTTGAAAGTCCACACCTTAACTTAACATGATTAAATTAAGGTGCGTCTCCACACTCCCCATAACTAACTAGACCAAGTTCCTTCCCATGGCTACAGTAGTTCATCCACAGGGGTCTAACATTGAAGTGTAAATAGTCTGTTTCAACACAGAGCTTATTGCCAAGGCTTAAAGAAAGGCAGGCACTTCATCAAGGTACGCAGAAATCAATGAGATATAAAATCAAACTAAAACCTATAAGGTATTACACATTCTAATTGAGTCTTCTGAGGCTGGAGTCTGTTTGTGCAGTCATTGAGTCTGTGAGTGTGTCTATTCAACGTATAAGTAACTGAGAATTGTTGCTGTTTAATATGTTTTTAATTTGACCCTTCTCCACACATTGTGACTTCAGTGAAAGAGAAATGACTTTAGCAGCTTGCCTGCCTCTGCATCTATACTTAGTGTTACCATAGCAACAGCTCCCATCTGTCACCAGCACATGCCTAGAAGGACAGACCATAATAATCTGCTAACCCACTCACAGCCAACGCATTGCCACCATGGTAACGATATGAAGGATTTAGTTTAGCCCATCAAACGTTTACAGGCCATATACACTGCTTTAATCTGCTCTACTCTGTGTATGAGGGTGTGTAATGTGACTTAGCTGAGTGTGTCCATATCTGCATAGAACTGTATGTGTGTCGTGTGTATAGATGTGATTTAAGAATACAATTATCCAGTTCTGTATTGAAGTTACATTGTTGCATGTAACTACATATGTTTAGCAGCCATTGCTATATCCTTTATAAACAAACCACATTTGTTGCTTACATAAAGCAATATAGCAGTTTACCAATCTTTCAGGTTGAATCACTACAATCATGAAAAGACAATTTGCGTGTAAATGTTTATGGTATTGTTTATAAAATGGAATCCCATTTTTTCCAGAAAAAGAAAAAAAGAAACTCAAGAAGGATAAAAATGTATACTCATTGTTAGTCCTGTAGGAGTCAAAATCTTTTAAGAGTTTTGACTTTTGTCACAATTTAATCATTTAAATGTAAAATGTTATCTTAATACATTGCCAGTATATCATAGATTAAACTTTTCAAAAACGTGACTCAGCATTTCTCAATTGGGACTCCCTATCTTATGACTTGAAAAGCTAAAGTTGTGTCTTGCTATCTCATAACTTTGTCTCACAATGAGTATTTTTATTTGATTATTTGTAACATTTCATCTTTATTATTTTAATCTTTTTTAGGCAGAATTGGACTTCCATACACATATTGTATAAATAGCTGTAGAATGTTAATAGTTATCAGGTTATAATTAAGTGTTCGTGTCCACAGAGAGCCACAGCTGGGCTAAGGAGGACGACAGCTGAGCTAACAGACGGTAGCCACGACAACGGTAGCTCCAGCAACAATAACCCTGTTAACGACTCTCCCACTCCAATACAGCCAACAGATCCAGTTACCATGGAGATCAGCTCATCGCCACCACTAACAGATGTGGAAAGAGAAAACTTGGTTAGCTGGCGCAGCCAGGAAGTTGAGGGACTCCATTACCCAGAGGTCCATGGGAATCAACAGCTAATCAGAGACGAGCAGGGGGAAGAAGAGGCTACAGTGAGAGAAAATGGAAAAAGTGATGGAGATGAGTGTGACTATCTTGTTTTTGAGATAGAGCACAAGGCAGGGGGGGAACGAGGTGAAAGTGAAGGAGGACAAGACACAGAGAGAGGAAGAGAGGAGGGAGAGGATGAAGGGAGAGTAGAAATAGAGGGAGAAGAAGGACAAGAAGCAGAGAGTGATGACTGGGGGAGAAGAGAAATAGAGGGAGAAAAAATAGAAGGTGATGATGAAGAGCGTGGAGAAACAGAGGGGGAAGATGGAGGAAGAAGAGACACAAAAGAAGAGGACGGATGGATAGGTGAGACAGCGGGGGAAATGAATGACGATTATTTGTCAGAGCTCCTCTTCAAAACTGACAGTCCAGTGTGCCCCTCATCATTAGAGCCCCTGATTGTCACCTCAGATCCTTCAGAGCGGCCTTCAGAGGGCATGTTGCAGGAGGTCTGGGGTCACGACCTCTGCAACAGAGATGACCTTAGTGACAGTCACCTTAGCGACTGCCTCCAAGCAGAGCTGGCTATTGTGTACTCAGACAGCGACGCAGGGGACGACCAATGGGCAGCCTTTGCGCCCTGTGATATCACCAACCAGGAAGAAGCAGCTGGAGGGATTTATGATAGTATCTGTGATGGAGAGAACAAGGAAGAGGCGAGTGGAGGAGAAAATGAGGAGAGAGGGAAGGAAGAGGATGAGGCAGAAGAAAACACAGAGGAGCAGAGAGAGGAGGAAGTTAAGGAGGAGCAGGAGGAGATGAGGGGAGCCAGTGATGATGAGGAGCAGATGAGGCTGAGGAGAGATCTTTTCCTGCGGTCTCCTTCTGTCAGCTCCACAGCCAGCTCCACAGACCCCGACAGGAGGGTAAGACGTTCCCCTGTGTTTAAGAAACATAGTGTCAAATGTATCTTCCCCCACAGGAAATCTGATGATTTGTTGTAAAGTGTTTAAACTTCTATTTATGCCCAGTCCAGTAACCCTAGCAACATTCATATTCAATAATTCTGCAGCACACCATTCTGTTCAGTGCTAGTCCATGAAGTAGTGTGACCTTTAATGTGGTATGGTGGAAAGTCAGGGTGTGATGGTTTGGTGGTGAATGTCTATGTAGCGCATCAGATTTCTTGGTGGAGAGTTTGCACACAGACAATGATTTTTGTTGTAATTTTAAAGGGTATATTTGGTATTTCTAATTTAATTCAATTTTTTACAACTTTTGGGTGTAAATGACTAATAGGTACAAAAAGGTTTGGAATTGGTCCAGTAGATTGCCTCAGCCAAGAACTGCCAAACAGGCTGCAATGGATGCAACATGATCCTTGTGGGCAAGTCTTCTGTTTCTACTTAGCTCTCTTGTTGGTGAAGAGAGAGCAGGACGAAGGAGAACATACAGTAGTATAGTACAGTATAGAGATGTATAGTAATAGTTGTGGTATTGCTGTTAACATTAATAAAGATAATACTAATAGCAATATAATATAATAGCAATCCCATGTCTGATTCCAGAACCATGACATGTTGCATTCTTGACATATGACTTGGCACAGTATTTGCAAATGTTCTCAGATTTTCCGTCTACATTGGCTGGAGTAAAATGTCTCCACACATCAGATGGTGCATGTGGCAGTGTTCTGTAAAAGCTAGTAAAAAGACACACAGTGCAGTCATGTTGGCAGTATAGTGTGGGCTGTATAAGTGATAGGAGAATGCACAGTTCAGGAACAGGGTTGTCATTTTACTGTATTCTTATTTAATGGGATGCTGGAAGAGTGCGCTTCTGAATGCAGTGCATGGTCTCAATTCAATTAAATGGGCATATCTCTTAACCAAAACCCATTGACAGGTATGAATTTTATATTAAAAGTGTACAGAATTAAAACATTCCTGAGCTTAACTTCCCTTCCTTTCCCTAAATGAAATAAGGTCTGTATCTTAAGTATGGAGCTGGAGACAGGAAGAATTTAGCTTAGCTTAGCAGGTACTCTGGCTCTGTTCAAATGTCAGTGCCTACCAACTCCTCTGAACGGATTAAGCAAACAAGATACTGTACATAAAGAGAAATGCTGTAACTATTTGTTGTCAAACAACAGCCAGATACAGTGTCACGTCACAGTGAGGTGGCCAGGTATGATACCATTGACCTGTACCAAAACCCTCACTCATCTTTACCTGTCAACCTGTGCCATAGCTAGAGGCGCTGCACAGAAATGCCGGGTGGATTAATAAACATTTTATCACAGCATGTAGCAGATTAATTAGTGAGCTTTAGAGGTGCTGAACTAGCTGATTTTATACTATCAATTTGGTCTTTGATTAATAGTAATAATGTATGTCTATTAAAATGCTTTTCTATGGTGTATTCCTTTAAATGTGTGTTTTGAGACAAAAAAAACCTCCCCCAGTACCATGTTTAGTGGTCTACTCCTTTACCTCATATTTCTCTTCAGGTTCCTGTAGATTTCCGTGTCCACCAGGAGACCCACAGTGCAAATGTGTCCACTGAGCACGTGGACTTTCTGTTGGCTCGGCAGCAGTGGAGGAAGATGGAGGAAGAGGTCAAAGGTCAGCCAATTCCCAAACCAGGGCTCAAAGCTCAGGGGAGCTTCCAGGGCACCCACACATCACTGTACCCCCCCACTCGTAGCCCCCGACTAAAACACAGGTAGGAAACACTGGAGGCACTGACAGTCCTATGTTTCTTATTTTTGATTGGGCTTTCTGAGACAGAATTTAGTCTGCTGACACTAATTCAGAATTTAGATTAATTGATACATTTAAACATTTAAAATTAAAATACAAATGTCTTTTTTGGCTTAGCAATGAATTTAAATTGCAAGTTTTTAACCCAAAGTTTAGGAAATTATGATGGGCATCTTCCACTATGTTCTGTGATTTTTGCAGACCAAAAGAATAATTGCTTAGTGGATAATTACAATAATTGTTAGTTGTAGCCATAAACTGCTGACAACCTTTCTTAAATGTACAAAGCAGTCATTGCGTGTCAGACGTGGTACCTTTCCATTCACCTGTTTTATGGACATTTTAAATTTGAGTGGAAAGGCCAGAAATTTGGAGGGAAAAAGCCATATTATTGCAAAATCGTTTTTAAGCTTAAATGAGGTGGAAAAGTTGGCATATCATAAAAGGAAGATGCTGTAAGGCTGATGAACACTCATCGTTTGAATACACACTGACGTTGCCATACCTGCTTCTGCTTCTTCTAGTGCATCAGCAGAATTACTTGCATGAATATGAGTGGACATTACTAGACAGCTGGTAGCCACACCGCTGATGAATGAGCCATTAACAAAGCAGTTGATGCCAGTTAACTGAAGCTATACTCTATAAAAAAGAAAGAGCAGGGGTGTTAGAGGTTTACGTACACCCTTGCTTTGCATCCAGATAGGGGCCCTTGTTGCATTTAACGCCCCTTTCTATCAGCATATTGGTGGATAAAATCACTACCGTCTACTTGTGGATCAGAAGATAAAAATGCCAATGGTTTTCTGAAAACTGAAGTTCAACTGAAGTTCTAAGAACTCATCTGAACTTATGCTGGGTTTCCTCCTGTCCTCTCAAAGGGAGATCCATCCACCAGTGCCCAGGGAGCCCCCATTGTCCTCCACCCTGTCCCCCAGTTCAGAGGACTCAGGCCTGGATGACTCATCATACCGCAGCCCCCTGGAGGAGCCAGAGACTGCGGTGGAGAGAGAGATCCGACTGACTCTGGATAGAGAAGAACGGCACCGCAGGGAGAGGGGGATGCTTGCACAGGGCCTGACTATACCCAGGTAACAAAAAATAAATCTAAATCTGTAAAGTAAACCCTATACAGCAGTATGATGCAGTCTTTTTGGTGCAGTAGGAAGTTGTATAGAACAGTTCTGTTTTTAATAATACACTTGTTTTAGGTGGCTATACTAAGTATAATTAACTTATAGCTGTGAAAACTACACTGGCTCCAAAAACCCTCTAACCTTACAGTGTCAGAATTATCAGGTCTGTAGTTAAAAACATATCTGATCCACTCATACTCCTCTTTCCCTCAAACTAACTCTTGACCTGGTTCTGTTCAGGATTAAGTATTGGAATCTTGGTGCTCTATAACTAACTAGTCTATGTTTCCACCAGTTTTGGGTAGAACCATTGTTACCAAGGATGTGTTGATTACCTGTGAGGTTTTGTTCTGTTATTACAGATGTTTTTTTTTATCCAAAAAACAAGCCTGGACCAACTGTTGATGAATGATAAGAATTTCTTTTTTGTCAAAAAAAAAAAACAGTTAAAAATTAGTTAATTCAATCAAATTAACCAGAATGGAACTTGTTCAAACTTGGTGGAAAAGGGGTATCACTGTTCACAACTATTAAATGGTAAGTCCTTAACCTGTCATTAGTTCTAACATTTAGGGGAAATGAACTTAAATTAAATGGTAAAATGTAAAGCTTTTTTTGGCTACCTGGTGGTGGGGGAACTAGCACACAACATTGACATATAAAGGTATTGCTGTTAGTTAAGTTATGGCATGTTAGCAAACAGTTGCTTATTTGCACATCCAGCAGGCACAGAACAGGTTTCCTTTTTGTTACATTTATCCGGGGGGCAAAAACATTCTTTGAGCTCTGTTTTTGAGGAAGATATCTGTCTCTTTAGCTGCTAAATCTTCCACTACGTTCACCAGCTAGTCACCAACTTTGTGTGTCTGCTGTTTGGCGCTAGGCAGGTAGTATACAGTGGATTTATCAGAGCTTTGTCTGAAAACAGCTGCCTGCTGTGTCTCTTCTTTCTACTGGGAACCAGGTAAACTGAGCCAAAATGAAGTTTTAGACTTGTTGATTGTTATTTTTCCGTTGTTCTGTGTTCAGACCATCGACCCTGCAGACAGGACGATCTCCACCCAGACCTCCAGCCAGCCGCACCCCTACCATGTCCATCTCCCCATCCCCTTCCTGCTCCTCTTCCCTTCCCCGGCCTGTCTACCATGAAATGACAGCCAATAATGTCATTATCTTGGAGCCTGACTGCTCCAGTTCCGCCTCCAGGACCCGCCTGCTCTCCTCTGCCATCGGGGGCCTCTCCGATTGGCCGACAAGCCTGGATCCGGCGCCTTCTGCCAATGTCATCGTCGTGGAAACCTCTAATCTGATCATTCGCAGCGCTTCCGAGTTCTGCCTAAGCTCCGCCCCTGCTTCCATGGAAACCCAGGAGAGCACTTTCTTGTCCAATCCATTTTTTAAGCTACGATCCCTCAGCAGCCAGTCGCTGGTGGAGCAAGAGATCCGCATGGTGAGGCAGAGAGAGGAGGAGTGGAGAAGGCAGAGGGAGGAGATGTGGAGGAGGAGGAGGGAGGAGGAGTGGAGGAGAGGGAGAGAGAGGTACGATACTGTGCTGGTGTCGCCGGGCCTGAACGATAACATCTGTTACAACGGTACGAGTCCACATATCCAAGTATCAGAATATGAACAACTGAACATTTCAGTTGTAGTTCACCTTAAATGATTCACTTTCTAAACTTGTCAAAAGAGGTCATAGTGTTTTCAATCAACCGTGCACCAACCAAACCGAGCCATCTGAACCGCTGCTTCTATGTAATGTAACTACACACCCTCCACACCATTTAGTACTAGCCATTTTGTGTACCTTTGCCATAATTCTGTAAATTTATAGTTGGTTAGTTTTCAAAATAGCGTCAGAAATAATTCAAAGGGGTGTGTGAGATGAGAAATACATGTTTTTATGTGCTTTCTCTCTGCGGACTATCTTATTAAATGATGACATAAGATAATTAGTTTCCCCAGTGTGATTAAATTGACTTTTTGTTCCCTGTGTTTTTGTTTCAGTGCCAGAGGTTCCAGACAGATGTGTCTCCTCCCCTTCATCCCCCTCCAGGATCAGGAAAATGGAACGATCCAGTTTGTCTTGTGACCACAAGGTTGGCTGACATGTACACACATTAGGACACACAAACTCTAGCTACATTATCTAACTATCTATCTGGAGACAGAGTTGCCTGCTGCAGCCTCTGTTTGGAAGCAAATAGGTTGTCTGAAAAGCGATATCTATATCCAGTTAACTGACTGGACAAACTGTAGCTTATTCCTGGTTCTGACATGAGATTCCAAACAATTAGTAAACAAAATACATAGGGCTGCCCCCAGTAGTCGACCAAATCGTTAGTCGATGAAAAGAGTCTTAGACAAGTTTTCATTGGTCGTTAGTTGCACACAAAAAAATTTGGGAGCTGCACCTTGATGTTAGGGCCGAGACAAAAGTATCAGGGGGCAGCTACTGCACACGGAGTCAGACAAGAACAGCCTTGTTGCTCTGCTGTGACACATTCAGTCTTCAAATCATGGATGTATTATTAGAACATGCTTCCAATCCAGCCTTTGAAGGACGCTGCCCCGGGATTGAGACACAACTCCAGCAGAACAATGTTATACTGTGTTGAAATAAATGAACAAAATGTTCAGCCTCCTTGCTGGTTGTTCTGACCCATTCAGAATCATTACTGCTTTTGCAGTCAGCATCATCACTACCGGGCAGCTCACTTCATATGTGTGCTTGTAATATATATTTAAATAATTTAATTAATATCATCTTCAACTTATGGCTTGAACTAATGACTACTAGTCGACTAGGAAAATCTTTGGTCTGGGGCAGCCCTAAAAATATGTTACCATGGCTACATCATTTTGAGGTGAAACGTCTCAAACTCAAGAAATCAAATCTTTAAGCTTTTCCCTCTTTATAGAGTCTCTCTTACACCCTCTTATTTATACACTTACTGTAAGTACCGAGGTTACTCAGGTTTTTATTAAACTGTATTAGTAACAGAAGACAGTGTTGATTGGAGGGGGGGCCCAGCTGTGAGAAGCCAGACAGACAGAGCAGATCTTTTCCTCACAGGCATATTTTCAGACTTAAGATAATTATTTTGAATACAAGGATGCATCACTCTGTGTATTAATCTCTTCTTTCATCCACCTGCTCTACTGTTACTTTCTCTGTCTGCAGTCTTTTGTCATGCACATGTGTACTTGTAAAAAGTCAATTAGAAACTGAGTTACCTGTATACAGGGCCAATAAATCCGAGTTCTGGAAGAAAAAGCTACCAGGGGAAACCCGGTTTCACTAATCCCCTACCCCTATTAAAGAAAGCAGTTTTTTTCCTGGAGAAAGACTACGGTAACCCGTTACTTAAGGTCATGTAAACACACTGGTAGTAATCAGCTTCAGTAGAATGCCCCATATTGATCCATTGTTTATAAAGAAATATGGATGAGTGCAGTTTTAATCACATATACAGTATATATAGTCCAATTAAGAACATCTAAATTCATGAAAACAATCTATTCCCTTCCACATTCACTCAAACATTTAATGTCCTCTAATGTAACTGTAATGACTGATTCACCAGAAGAGACCCAGGAGCAGGAACCACACAATAGGCAGGTTTAGGGCAAGTTTCAGGTCTTTACTGCGAGATCTGAAGCCAAGCACAGAGTAATAAACAA
>JAVQJD010095066.1:0-25026 GCA_036023655.1 Nannoperca australis | reverse complement strand
TCTTTTTTTTAGTATATTTCTATTTCCTTTATTCACACACACACACACACACACACACACACACACACACACACACACACACACACTTGCATGCACCGCTGTTACTTCCCAATTACACTAATTTAATGCCCCATTCCCCTCTATTAATCCTGAATTCTGTCCACATTTTTATTCTTGCTTTAAATGAAGGGGCTGCCACATGCTTCACTCCAAACAAAAGGGAGGTTAGATTTATCCTTCGTTTGGGCCAGTATGGGTAGATGGGTGGTAGAGTTGAAGGAGGAGGAGGATGGTTGGGTGTGGAGGGGAGGGGGGTTCATGCATGGGCATAACCCGGCCCCTAAAGGAAGGCCCCCGCTGCCAGCTGCCAGCCATAATTAAGCAGCCCTGCCGTGTCTATCACTGATTATGTTTGACCTGGCTAATAAGGCGAGTGTGTGCCACCTACGTGTGGCAGGAGAGCGCCACGGCCTCCGTCACAGCCCCCATTGTCCACTTATAGACAAGGTTATTAGTTTGATGTATTGCTGATGACAAAAAGAAGTGTGTTGCTGAAACATCAGTTGTGCTTGTATTGCAGTGCTCGGTGTGAAGCTTGACAGGAGGGTGCAAAACAGAACATAGTCATCTCCAAAATGTCAACTTTTCGGTAACTAATTGAAGTTGTAATCCTTGTGATTTTAATGCAATCAAACCCTGTGTTGACATTTTTCATGATCAGCGTTTCTTCAATTTATTTACATTCAGCAATTATCTCTCCTTATGGTAGTTTTCAATGTTAGAGCCAGTGACTGCAATTCAGCACTGGCTCCGGATCACAATGCAGCAGACATTGTTGATATTAACCTCAATGTTAACTGTTCACACTTTATGAAGCATCAGAGCTGTACTAAGTTCCTGCTAAACCCACATTTCTTACTTCTTTCAACACTTCCAAACTTCCATTAAATTTATATATATATATATATGTATATATATATATATACATATATATATATAAGATAACAACAAAATCAAATGATGACGTGAAAACAGTGTGGTAATGTGAAAGGGGTTGCTCCTGCAGAGAATTATCACCTGAATCGGCTCCTCCCGCTTTGGCTTTATGGAGCTTTAAAGTGAGTTTCAGCTTGATTCATCTTTTAGGATATTTGATGATGTCACCTCTGACTTTGGGGAAATTGTAATGGGCATTTGTTTTGCTATTTTGTTTGACTGACGTTTAGACCAACCAGTGGACACCATCGTGATCATGTGATCTATCAGCTGGAGTGGAAACAAAAATCACCAAAGGAACAGTGCAAATATTTACACTAAGAAATGTTTATTCCTACTTGTGAAAAGATCACTGCCTTCCCAAATGGCAGTCCCAGGGAGAGCTATCTTTTAGCATGATCCTTCGCCTGTGTGTACACCAACATAGCAGCAATCAGTATAAATTAATAATAAGTGAATCAAAGTGCTTAATTTAATGGAGGCTATGAAAGATTAATACCTGACATTATCCAAGCTGCTGTGCTGTAAGGGGAACCACCCATGCCTGAGGTAAACCAATCACATTTCTATGAATATGACATTAGACACATTGATGCGATGTGTTACATCAATGTCAGCCCGAGTCTTGAGTACAGCAAGTCTGGATACAAAGTCCACTGAGTGTGACTGGTCTATTTCTGTCTCTTTTTCCTCCTTCCCTCCTTCCCTCCCTCCTCGGTGGGTCTACAGGCGAGAGATCAGTTCAGGGTGGAGGAGAGCTGGTGTTTGGCCCGAGGGGCCCTTGGACACAGATTCTGTCATTGTCCACAGCTGCCACTCCGCCCCCTCCCTCGCTCCCTCCCTTTACCCGCTCCACTCTGTGGCCATCCTCACCTTAGGGGCATCCCCTGCTACCCTGCCTCCCTAATGAAGAGTGACACGCGTCCGGAGGATCTGATCTAGTCTGAAACCGGGCCGTTGCCTCCTCTGTTTTGTCTCCTATTATTGACTGCGGTGGCTCACACTGAGTCGTGGTGATGAGAGTGCCATATACCCAAGAGGCATCGCTCCCAAATCGGAGGGGAGCTCAAAGGGCAGATGCAAATGTATGGAATGGTGAGGACCTAATTGTCTTTATTCATGAGCTGTGTGATTGATATTAGTGGAAAATGAGACTCTCTAATTGTCCTCTTTTATGAGGAATTTCTTACGGGCCCACACCCTGGACGCTGTGGAAGCTGTGGGTGTGTGCACTACTGGGTGAAATATCAAACTGACAACTCCTAAAGGGCATCTATGCTGCAGTCTCCCGACATATCACTTGAAATAATTCATGTTGTCTTGTTGTCCTTTCTGACAGTTTCTTGCCTTTATTGCATCCGGTGGATCTAGACACAACCCTGGCAGGAAGAAATGGATACACAACCTCTCCAAAACCGCTCTGCTTTCCTCATGGCCTGTGTGTACAGCTAGTCAGGCATGCCATGGAAAAGGTCAAGGACTTTAAAAATAAAGTAACTTACATAATGGTGATTTAGTAACAATACAGCCGGCCCCTTTTCTTTTCCCTTAAGGTTGTTAAAATCATTGTGTTCCATGTTTTTTTCCATGCTAAAAACACATCAGTGAGCCACACTGTTGCACTGGGTGACGACATTGCAATTAACACACACAATGCAGTTTGAATAACTTTTGTTGAAAACTACAGTGCCCGGCTGTTGTAGAATATTACTGAACTTAAAAAAAAAAAAAAAGAAGAAATTATATATTTTTGAGCTGATTTTGAAAATGTACATCTTCAGTAAGAACCAATGTCCTCTAGGGTGAGTACCACACAGGTTAGGAAAGTTGGAAAGAACTGAGAGACAATTCATGCTTGCCGCATCTGCATGGCTGCAAGGATTCATGTGGGATTCATGTGCGTGATGTAAATTTCATCATCTATCCATGTCACTGAAGGACCCCTGTGCAGATGCACTGTATACAAGAGCACAAAGTGCACACGTGCTACAAAAGCAAAACGAACAGTGATGCTTCTCATCTCATGCACCAATGTACTCTGTTCCCCATCCGTTTCTCAAACGGTCAAACACATTCACTGTGTTCTTGTTCTTGTTCAGCCAAATACAACAAATAAAGGAGCTCTTCTTACTGTTGTGACGTCACCATGTTGTTTTCTTCTGTGCAGCACTTGTACTGCAGCAATGATATGCACGATATTTTGTCTTTCTTTTCTTTTTCTCATGACTTCCCTGCTTTTGTATTGGTGATTAAGTAAATGTGCTGTTGCTGCCTCAGACAGTCCCTCCATGAGAGGTTAAATAAAGTCAACATACACATCATGCACACAGTGTGCGTGCAGCTGCTGAGAGTTTTTCCACCAATCCTGTCTATTCCCCTGGCTAACCTGAAAATCCTACAGAGTAACAGTAATAGGTCCAGTGTGACTCTGCCTGTCCGACTACCTACCTACCTACCTATCTGCTCCATGTGAGGCATCCTGCTGAACCATAATTGAAATCCATGAGGGAAAACACCTTGACTGGCTCAGGTAAGTGTAAATTAATGTGTGCGTGTATGTGTTTATGTAGGCCAACATGCACATACACACGCACACACACACTCCCACAAATGAAGATGAAAGCAGGATGTGTACGTTGATGCGTGCGTGCAAGCCTGAGCATGTGTGTATGTGTGTGTGCACCCACCAGTGTAATGTGATAAGCTCCAGCAAAGCACATACCTGATGCCATTAAATGCAATTTCCCCTGTGTGTCAGCCCAGCCATTTGTCAGCTGCTAACACTGCACGCTTTATTAAAAACCTCATCCGCTTCAATTAACTGCGCCTGCAAAGCAGTTTAACTCCACTCTAATCCTGTCAAGATGTTTAAACAGGCCTTGCGTACAGTAGGTACAGCATTTCAAACCCTGTCAGTGAGTTTTTTATGCTTTTTAAAGCCCCTTTACTCATCACTTAAAGTTGGGGTTCAGCTCAGGAGGGAATGGGTTTAGTGTGAGTGTGCAGATTCTTGTTTTGAGTCAGCTGAGAGTCTGTGTGGTTAGGCCTCAGTTTTAGTGTGAGTATTCACACAATCTAAATATTATGAGCTATTTCCTTTAAATGAGGAACTCTTTCCCACTCACTATATAAAGGGCACACTACTTCCTGTGTTAGCACTTAACATTGGCGATGGGTGTAAATCGTTGTGCACAGGTTATGCCTGTGGATACCATGCTAAAATACTGCATGTGATGGCGATATAGATATTACAAAAACCATGGACTGTAATAGTGAAACAAAAAATGACATCAGCTGTGTCTCAGTTAAACAGACAATGGACCCAAGAGCAAGACTTGGCAGCAGGAAGGCTCTGTCCAAAGTGCAGAACAAAGTTTGTTGCCAGAAGACCAAAAAAAAAAGGGCTGAAAGAGCCAAGAGGAAAAGCAAATGGTCATAACAGGCAGGAAGAGAACAGCTTGGCTGGTATATATACCAAGGAGCTGATTAAGGAAATGAGGAGAAGGTGTGTAGGCAGGTGAAGATCAGGTGACAGGGGATTGGTGGGAAGAGGTGAGAGTCACTGCTGGTAGGTGAGGGAATGTTAGTGGCAGGCAAACAGGCACCGGCCAAAATAATGAAACTGACCGTAGGAACTGGTAGAAGCCATGACAAACAGCATTATTTATCAAATCTCAAACGTATCCCCTAATTACAATTATTAACCCATACCTAAAATTTACTTTATTATTATTACCTTTAAGCGAGTTATCAGCTCTGGTAAACCAATCATTGCTGGTAGACGTAAAGCGCATCACTACCAGTGCACCAGCCAGGGAATGTCACCAGATTTAAAAACAGAGAGATTTACCTGGTAGTGATAGGCTTAATCAGGCTTCAATGTAACAGACATTCATTTATATGTAAAAGTCCTGCAGTCCAGCTTTAAACTCAAGTTCTTATTCTAGTCTTGTCCCTTGAGGAAGAAAGGAGGGGGAAAATGACCTCTCCTTGCAGAAAATGTACCCAGTCTGAAGGTCTAAAAACTGCTTCCCACAAGGATACCACACAAGCTCTTCCTCTTTCTTCCACTCTCTCTTGTACACACACACACACACACACACATTCAAACACACTCTCTTTCTCTAACACACACACACACACACAGGGTCATGCCAGCAGGGAGGTGACGGTTAGCATGGTGCTGTCACCAGGGGAACCTGGGTGGGGTTTGCAGGAAAGGGAGAGGTGTAAATTGGGTGAGCGCCGGGTGCAAAGCCTTGTGAGTGAATACTTGGTACTCTTCCTCTTGATGCTTTGTCAGTCACTCACACCCCCAGAGATACAGGTGGTGGGTAAGGTGAGGATGCAAGGGGGTGGGGGTAGTTTGGCATAGTGTTTGTATCAGGACTGAGTTCCATTGTGTCTTTGACGGCTGGATTTTGTTTAACTCCTTTCCCTTCTTTCCTTGTTTTTCAATGCACTATGAAACCACTATGAAGATGGGACTTGTGATTGGGATGGTGTTGACCACGAGAAAACAGGTTTACTCCATAATTTCATATCTATCGACTTGACGTTGATGAAATTTGAAAGTGTAATCAGCGAAACGAAAGCTAAAGGCGAGCAGGTGTGGCTTGCCTTTGATCATAACGGAGACCAATTGCAATTAGACCCAAAATGGCTTGACGGTGGTGTCAGGGGACTGCTTGCAGATTATGTATTTTTAATCAGAGTTGTTAGCATCTGTGATGGATGCCCATTTTACTCACACCAGCCTCTGATGGCATACGCCATGTTTGCTAGCTGTGAATTACCTTGTGTATGCTGTCCATTAACTGCATGAGGAGGTGCACATCCTCCCATCACGTTGCCCGCTACCTCAACTGGTGTATGCTGAGCTTCTGGGAAACAAGAGGGGGACTTGTTTGTGAGGATGCAAGGTGAGAACCACAAAATGACTTTGACTGTCTCGCTGTAGGGTTGGTGTGGCACTCATCACAGAGTGTGCACAGCATCAAATGACAATACAGTTGTTTTCTTTAGAGTTTGTACCACTTACTGCGGTTGCTCATCTTCCTCAGGCCAATTTTATTCTTTCACACATTCAGCACCATTGGAGATATCACAGGACATTCTCCCACTTCTCCATTTCCTGCTTTTCATCCTTGTCCCAGATTCCACATGGCTACATAAACCATTATCGTAACGTGAACTCTTTGTTTTATTTCATTCTAAATGAACACTTTCTAATCCTTTATGCAATATTTACAGATCAAAGGTGTTACACATTTATATTTTCTCACACCTTCTTCTTCACTCGTGATCAAACAAGAGTGACTGGAATGTCAGTAGTTAACATATATTAAATTGAACCTGATGAAGGTGAAAAGTTAAGGGATCAATTAATCCTGAGGAGGATATGAATGTTTGCCCCAAATTTCATGGTAATAGTTGTTGAGATGTGTCACTGAAAAGCACTAATGTCAACCTGCTGGCACGATAAGGAAAGTCCAAAGTAGTTTAACATATGTACATATACGGATACACTGTTTTGGGGCCATAAATGTTTGTACAACATTTTGTACCAATCCATCTAATAGCTGTTGAGGTACAGACTGGACCACAGCGGTGGACTGACTGGCAGACATCCCTAGAGCGGCATTGTTAAAATATGTTACACCATTTACAGACTGTACAGAACTCAGCTGCCATTCTTTTAATGAGAACTAAACGGCATGGCCGCATCACACCCATATTAGTCTTTATGCTGACTCCCAGTCTACTTCAGGATTGATTTTAAGATTGTATTGATTACTTTTAAGCTCTTCGTGGCTTTGGCTCCTTGCCATAGTTCACACCAGGGGCCTTATGTCTGCTTGTCTTTCGGCATAGTCCCGGCTTCAAACTAAGATCTAGCTGAAGGCTGGTCACTGCAGCTTTTGCTGGTTTAAAGCATGCTGATCTTTTACTATCTGCCTGAGAAACTGAAGTTCATTACCATCTTTTAAATCTCTTCTTTAAACATAAGTTGAGTGTAAACAAATGATTCAATTATAGGCGAACTCCCCGTGGTTCCTCTTCTTCTACAAAGGCATACAGGACATAGATGCATATTAGCACTGATGCATCAAGTCTTGGAAGGAAGCTCCAGAGTTGGGTGTTAATTATCTGTGGGTCTGTTACTAAAAGTGACACCCTTCTTATACACATAGTAATTTGATCCATTGTTAATATTTAACAATTGAGTACAGCAGCTTTAAACATTCCGAGGCTCTCTTTCCACAGCATTTGAGAAATATTCTCATTAGAGCACAACTTATTACACTTTACGTGGCATAAAAAAATCATATTTACACAGACTAAAGAGTGTTTGTCTGTGTGTATGTGTGTTTGTGTGTGTGGCCCCTAACTCGACCATGTGCTAACCCCACACAGCTGCAGAGTCCCCTTGAGGGTTTGTCGCACAGGCAACAGAAGAAGGGCGGAGGACGAGGGGGGGGACATGGACTGAACACTCTCATTTCCATGCTGCACTGTTCTGGCAAAGACATTGTACACCGCTGTGGATGTGCGTCTCTTGTGCTATTGCTCAATCTTTTTAGGCCTGTCAGTTAGCGTTTTCATCAGACAATTCTCTGGGCGCAGAGGTTGGAAAGCTGATCGTGTACTTCAGTGTGGCAAATGTATTCTCTGCGTGTGTTAACGCATCTATACAGGAGATAAAAGAGACAAGGGGACTCTTCAGAGGGAATTAAGAGCAACATAATCTCATCATTTTCTGTCTGCCACATCTCAAATATGGACATAGAAGATATAAATTAAGTCAATGTGTCTTTTCATACGCTTTAGCTGAATGAAAAGGGTTTATTGTTATGGGATTTGTCAGTCGATAGCTTCATAAAACTACACAAATCTCTTTTCTGCCGACTTCTTTCAGACATAAAGCAGAGTCCAGCCTGAAACCAGTAATGGAGAAACCAAGGAGTCTCAGGTTCCTCAAATATCCCTGTCAATCAAACGCCGTTTCCTCTGAGTGCGTTTTCTATCTGTCAAGGGTCATAGAGAGTGAGGATGAGACCCATTCCCTCCCTCCCACTCCCCGCTCCTCCATCTCCTCCATCTCCATCCCTGCCTCCTCTCCCGCTCCTTAGAGGTGTATCTCTACCTTGTGCATCACGTCTGGGCATGACCTGTTGCTAGGTAACCCTGGGTCACAGCTGCACACTATGGCAGACCCTTTTTTTTATTTATCAGTGAGTTATGTGGGAGACGGGGGCTGTAATTTATTAGTTTGATATTGGGCAGGCAGCGCAAGTTTGGGATTGTAAAAAGAAGAGATGGCCTATAGCTCATCAAAATGCTTATTCTGATCTCGGCCCTCGGCCCGCTGAAGAGATTCACAACAGAGGGGATCACAACATTATAAATTCATCTGCTTTTTACTAAGAAAATCAAGCATCTCCAACAACAAAGCCAATGGTAATGCACTTTCCATGCTGGTAATTGAACAGATGTGGTCAGAGCTTAGAGGACCCAGAAAAAGGAATTCATCTCAGTACAGTATGTGACTGATTCATGTCCAAGGATGAAGTGGATGCAATCAAATAGTGTTATCAAGCTTTGTAGCCTTAACAGAGTTAACCCCCTGGTATACATTTATGCAAAACTTGCATAAGACTGATTAAGTTAACACATATCCTAAAATAAAGGGTTTTCAAGGAAATAAAAGGCTTAATTTACAACAAAATATTATTAGTTAGACAAACATGCTAACTCACTTTCTTGCTGAGAATTAGATGAAATTAAGCTTAGCTCAGTTAATAAGGAAGCAGGGAGAAACAGCTAGGTTAGCTCTGCCTATCATCACCAATGAGCATGTTATGGTGATGACGGGAGAAATAGTCAGGCCCAACCTGAGAGGTGTAGTTTGTTCAAAATGCAATATACTGATTTGAATTAGTTATGATTTGTGCAGATTAAAGGGTTTGTGCCTGATCCAGTGGGTTATTCAAATTGTCATCATTAGGAACAGTGTAAATCCATAAAATCATGTTTTATAAAAGGTTTTTAATTATTACAGTTTATGGAGGATGTTTAGTAATCTTTAGTAATAGCATGTAGACCCTAACCCTTCACAGGAGATTTTCTGGAAATGTTTCCAGTTCCTGATTTTGAAATATTTAAAATGATGTTTTGTTGGGAGACTATAAAAGAAGACATTTAGGAAATATATATATACACTGTACTTTTTTTAAACAGTTTTCTTTAGGATTTTGAAGACACCAACCAGGAATGGGTGAAGTGACTATCCTAGTGTCATTATTTCTTCTTTAAATTTGTCAAAACATGAATATATACATTTTAAAGCTGGTTAATACTCTCATACAGGTTTAGAATGTAAACAAGTGCAAATACCTTGAAAAACAATAAGAATAACATTTAATATTATATCAGTTATTCCAAAATGTTCTCACATTATTTATAGTGCCACTTTATCACAAAACCCCAAAATGAGGTTGGCAAATGTTCGGACAGACTGCTACCGTCTGAAAGTTTGACAGTTTTTGCAACACTTCACTGTGATATTCATTTGGGATGCATCTGCTGCTGTTGACTCAGCCACACATTGTCCTCCTTGCCCCGATGAAAAGCTCACCATCGCATCCTGGGTCTCACCCACAACACTTTTTGTTAAATTCCTCTCCCTAATGTGCGTGTGATGAATATTTTTCAGATGCTTCCTCCAGGCCATATCTGATCAAAACAAATGCACCTGCACTTTTTTTTCTCTCCTCCTTCTTGCAACTGCAACTCCCCCAGGACGGGTAAAAATTGACTCCCTGGCTTCCTCCACCAGGCAATTACGTGCCATCTGTTCCCATCTTGGTTGTTCCAGCTCGTTTTGTTTCTGCGATTGTTCGTCTAATATCATAGGCCTGAAAGTGTTAGGGAGGAGGGGGGAGCCAAGAGGGGGGGATGCAAAAATGAGGAGTGGCATGAAGAGGAATTAATCGAATCTAACAGCAGAACCAGATCTTCCCCTCTGAAAGGAGATAGTCCCACCAGAATGAGGACCATTACCATATTCATCACCTAATATTGCCTGCTGTATGCAAAGTGGGAGAGAAGAGTGCAATATGACTTTCTTGACCACCTTTCTAATTCCATCTGTAAAAGCTTGAAGACTTCTTTTATAATTGTTTAATGCGTACAGTACCTGCTCTGCTGTGACGCTGCCATTTGTTTGGGAGCTGTAATAACAACCCATTAACTTCCCTGTCATATATCGCACTGATATTTATATATATGTGGTTGTTATGCTGCCATGCTGAATCACATTATTGTTTTGTTACAGTAACTATTGGGCCCATTATTCTCCGCCACACACACACACTGGCTGGTAGATTTAATTGCGGTGATGTTGCAGGCGAGGCGAGCAGCTGGATTGGAGAGTTTTAACAGTGATATCAATAACGGAGCGCCACCGTAGGCCGATATAATTTTCCATCTCTCCTGACAGAGCGGAAGATAGAAATAATCAGTCACAACACCAGCCAGGCAGCCTGTAGGACCTCGTGTGACATCCAGCAACACTGATGGTTCAGGACCCATCTGTGTCCAGGGGGCAACACTCAGTGTGTGTGTGTGTGTGTGTGTGTGTGTGTGTGTGTGTGTGGAGATAATTGGTGAAAAGATCCTATAAGAAGAGGAAATCTGTTGCTCTGCCTAAAGGCTCATACAGTAGATTCCCAAAATGACTTGATCAGTTGCCTTTATATGTTTTCATGGGAGTTCATGAGAACAAGTTTAGGTGCGTTCAATGGGCTGTCTAAAAAGTATGTTTTTACTCAATACTTTTTAAACAACATATTAAACATACGTAATTAGGGAGATGAGATTAGGAGAAGATAAAAATCATCTGCTGTGAGAACATGACAAGATGGAATTCTTCTTTTCAAAAAGTAAAATGGACTTTCTCTTTGAGTCTTTAGTATCCAGGTACAAGTAGCCAAGAGTTCTATATAACAGACAGGACATGATTTTTTATTTGTTGTTTATTTATTGAGTCGTGTCAAGCCTCCACCCAGAGCAGCGAGACAGAGGGAGCATAACAACATCGTGCAATACAGACGTAGTCTCTGAAAACTGTTTAATATTGACCAAACATCCAAAACTCTATACCAGGGCAGTTGATTTGGACAACAGAGGTCAGGATGCAGCTAAAGAGCATCAGTGATGATGGCTTCTTGACACCAGCTGTGAAACCTGCAGATTTGCATCACATGCACTGATTTTAAATGACTTTCTTACAGATTTCTCGAAATGTTCTTCTGCTCCAAAGGTTTTGAAATCTGTCTGAGTGGAATTACACAAGCCAACATTTAAAGGCAAATTCTCTAATTGGGACCAAACCTTGTTAAAAATCTGTTCTGTGCAGACCTGCAACAGACTGCAGAAAGACTCCACCTAAACTACAGCTGAGAAAACACCTACAACACAGACAAGTCAGCCATCTGCAACATGTTATGCAATGTCAAATTCACTAGCTTAGGTGCCTTTCTTCTCTTCTTCTGCCTAATTTCTCTCTGGGATCTAGTTAGAGGGCAAACCACTTGAAGGTTGGAGTTCCTGGTTTTATTGCAGGATTCAGGTCACTAAAAAGAAGAAAAATATATTTCCATGACCAAAGATGAAGTGTGGAATCAATTTTTCAAGTTTTTCATTTATCTACTACTACAATCTCTTATATAAAGCACATTTGATTTGAAAGAACATAACGCATTAACTGCACAGGTCGTCCTCTTTTGAAGCTTTGTATTTGCTGACATCTAGTGGTTAAATAGTGAAAAGTAAAAGTAATAAATCATTTAAATAAATGGACCTAGAGAACAGGTGTCTGCATCACAGGCGTAATCAATACATTTAAGTTAATTCATTGTAAACTTCATGGTGTATAATTATTACTTAGGTGGCATCAGATTAAATAGAAAAGTAGATAGAAACAGTTTATTCATAGTACAAGACAATTAACATTTCCATTAGCAAGCAGCATTTCAGAAGTTGATTTGTAAAAAGCAATGTCCCTTTTCAAAAGAAAATTTAAGTAATTATTTGAGGATAAAGTCTGTAAAAGTATAGTTTTTATCTGCTTACACTTTTGGGTGGGAAATGAATGTTTGCAAAGCCCCAAAACGAACAACCTCAGCCTGCTTTTAGATCTTTATTTAAATGTTGAGGTCCACATCGGAAATATCACCTTCAGACACCGCTGCTGTGAGTCACATTAGACAACAACCTGTGCATCAAAAGAAAGAGGGAGGAAGGAGGGGTGAGATGGGGGAGTGACAGAGTGAGGTGGAAGAACTGGAGGCTGCAGAACAGAGCAGAGAGAGCAGCGGAGGAAGAAGCACACACCTGGAATTCAGGTAGATCTTTTTAAATGCTGTTTTTGAATGTGTCCTGGTGTAATCTCATATGTCATTATTACATTTTTTTATCTTAAAATCTGAATAAATCATCTGTAATATAATGCATGTGTTCTCTGAGCATAATTTTAAAAATAAAAAAGTCTTTGGGGCATTTTTCTGCCTACAGATTTCAGTTTTAACTGACCGAAATTTGTTTCATTTAACATTTCAAAGAGGCATGTACTTGTGAGCGTCATGCTCTGTAACTTGCAGTGAATGGTTCCACTGTTAAGTTTCGATACACTGGAATTCTCCTGAACGTCCTGCATAATGCTCTCAATTATGAATGGTATCATCTATAGCCTCAGCACCTCAGCGAAGGTCGCTGGTAACTTAGCAACTGGTGTCTCTCATTCAACATTAAAGTGTAACATGAGAGGACCAAGTGGCCTCACTACCGGAGAGTGACAGGGATTTGTAATTGACACATAACCTACATTTTCCCTCATTCCAACAAACAGATTGATGACTGTTTACCTCTTTACCCATGTGTGCATCAAGTGTCATTTTAACATTGAGATTGTTTTCTGTGATCTCCTGCTCCTAATCTCTCTTTTTAAGTCAAATGTCAACTCTCCTGAACAGCATACAACAAATGTCACCACAGATAACATCTTTAGCATATTTGAAAAACATAGGACACTGATTTTATTCACTGACTCTCGGAGGTCACATGTTTCCAGGGGGACCTTATTGTGAACATGCAGAGGTAAACTGACACCTCACCCTTTTATCCTAGCAAAATCCTTGTTTTGTTCCAGGGGGGTAAAAGGCTCTCTAGGTAGGTCTACACTATTAACCTATAATCACTGGCACCCACAATTGCTAACTCAGAATATGATCCATTTCGCGTGGTCATAAAGACAAAAGAAGAAAAACTGACCCCTCTCCTGGCAGTCTTTCACATACCTTGTGCTGGTGGTGAAAGACACAGTTCGGTTTCAATGCCTTGAGCAGATAAGCGCTGCTGTTTCCACCAAAAGTGACAATGAAGGTCTGTGCTGCATTCGGAAGCAACCATTTGAGACTTCTGAGGCTGCATGATGAGTGACATTCAGAAAAGTGACTTGGCAAATAAAGACTCATGAACCCTCCTCCCTCAGCTTGGCATGCAGTGACCAGTGATCATCTATTGTCAGAAATAGCTATGAATGCTGATTCATTTATATAATTTGGATGAAGAAATACAGCATGACAAATATTTGCTCAATACAGATGTACATTAGGTGTGCTTAGCAACTGTTGCAGGAATATGTTGCAATGATTAGCATCCAATTTAGGACATTTAATGTTGTAGTAATCAGCTGCTGTTAACAGTGTTGAAGTCTGAATAGAGGTCAATGCTGACCTCAGGGAAACAGGACAGTGGTTACCTGAGAGCACTTTAGAGTCTCATGAGAAACCGAATATTGTGTGGGACAGATAAAGTTGCAAGGAAAGGGAACCTGTGTCCCAGTTTTAAAACAGCAACAGAAATGTACAAAAGTCCTCACAGGGATTATCTAATACACCTGAGTCAACAGGGAGGTCAAAGGGTTTGCCAGGAGCTCTGAAGAGTACATTTGTAAAACAATACAGGGACAGTTTTGGTGAGGAAATGCCTTATGTTCTACGTCAGGACCTTCTTATATACATACAATACTTTGCCTTTGTAGAAGTAGTGCAGTGGCACTTTATCCAAAGCTGGACATCTTGTTTTGAATTGAAACTCTATAGTTCTTCTAGAGTAAAAAAATCACCAAATTATATGTTGTAATGTCTTTACATGTTTTGTTGTGAGGGCTGTGCCTTTTCCTTTTGTTTGTTTAATCTTTCACAATGACATGGTAACAGGGTTTGGCAACACATTTTCCTTTTGCATTTTCTCTTTGTCTTTACAGACACATGCTCAAACAGCAGTGAAAAGTGAAACCTTTTGACAAGAGGATTGTTCAGATCTATTATCCACAATGTTAATGCGGTCGCATTCAGAGAGAAGAGCCCTCCTTGGGTTCTCAGCCCTGCTGACACACAGCACTCCAAAAGAGAGAGATGTGACCTCCCCACCTCCTCTAACCTTCACCCCACGGGAGTCCATCTTTACACCCATATCTCTTACTTTAACACCTCCCTGGGTGACTCAGGCCCTTTCTAACTTGGAGAAAGGAGAACGAGAACTGCAAAGCCTCAGGGAGCGACAGCAGGCTGAAGTGGAGGAGGTGAACCGTGAATTGGACAATGCTGTGATTGAAGCTCAGAGACAGGAACGTCGTCTTCTTGAGAAGATTGAGCAGGACCACAGAGAATCCCAGCGGCACCTTAGTCAGGTGAAGAGGGAGAATGCTGCAGCAGTGCGAGTTGTGCAGACACTTGTTGACCAGCAACTTAGAAAAATGGGACAATTGAAGGAGCAGATACAAAGATGGGGCAGTTCTGCTGGTGGATCCAACAAAAATCAGCTCCAAAGAGGAGTGGCAGAGGTTACCCAACCTTGGGAGATCTCACTAACACTGAAAAGGGTCAGTTTCTTACCAAGCTCTGGGTCCAAGACCTTAAGCATAGGGGAAGTTGATGTTCGTGAGCAAGGTATGACCTACCCAATTGGTGTATGTGGTGTCCAAGGACAAAAGTGTGCCTTACACTCAGGTGACAAAACGTTTTCAAATATTACCCCTCATGAAATTCAAAAGGAACCACAACCAAACAGAGTTGGGCAAAGGTGCAGTCCAGAGGACAGCAATAAGGCAAACAGTGGGAACATGCGTGTTGTCCGGAAACTACGTCTGTCAAGCTTTACAGAGAATGAGGACGAGCTCAAGTCACCCACCTTAAAGTCCCCCATACTAAGAGATTGTGGTGTATCTGAGTCATCCCAAGATGAAGAAGTGGACTCTGTGTGTTCAGATACACAGGGGCAAGACCTTTTCTTTGCTATGCCATCACTCTCTAGTCAAGGTGAATCTGAAGGGGATGAATTTGATGGCAGACAAAATGGAAAAAAGAGGCGCTCCACGCTGAAGGTTAAGAGAAAGCAAAAGGCTCTTATCTTGGTCTCATGTGAAGAACCATCCTGCCCCCCTGAAGAAACTGGTGAAAAAAGCAGTGATGTGGCAATATCTCCAAAGACTAGACGCAAAGGTTCACTCTCCAGGCACAGTCTTGTAGATGTTCCCACTAGACATCATCCACTTTCTCAACATACCCTATTCAAGAAAAAGGCCTCAAATGAATCTTCAGTGGACAGTGGAAGCCCCCCATCCCCAGTGGGCAGTGAGGATTCCTATTACACCTATACCGTGAATACTCCAGTCAATGGATCCCTGAGGAAAGAGCCCTGCCGCTCATTGTCCATCACAGACCTCTCAGGTAAACTTCGCCCTTTGATTAGCGGTGACAAGGGTGAGCGTAGAGGAATCAGGAAGGTCAACAGAATGCGTCTTGCCTGTGAACCTTCAACTCTTGAACAAGGCCAAGGAAATGGCACAGAATCAGACAGGAAAACCAAGAGTTCTGATGAACGACAATCAAGATCCCAGACTCGTGTCACACATGGTTTAAGCTTAAACCACGTGAGCAGATCTTTGTCAATGTCCGCTATTGAAGGAGACAAATTACACAGTGTCAAGGAATCACAGCAATACAAGAGGGACAAGAAAGAGAGTGATGTGCCAGCTTTGAGGGAACTGGAGGACGAGGATGGTTCAACTGCACTTGACTCAGCTTATCTGGTCAAACAGTTTGGGAAACAGGGATCAGGCCGCACTGACTTCAACCTACCAAGCGGCGTCCATGCAACTGTCAAAGGGCAGCTGTTTGTGGTGGATTGTGGAAATGCCCGCATTCAGGTGACTGATCTCCAAAAGAATGTTGTACAGCAGGTGTCTCCTTCAGGAACAGAAAGGTCTTCCCGCATCTGCAACTACTTTGACGTGGCTGTGAACTCAAAGGGCCTCATTGCCCTGACCTGTGCTGCTGAGCGAGCTGTGTTGGTGTTCAACCGTCATGGACGCCTCCTGCAAACATTTGGAGGGACAATGATTGGTTCCACTAATGAAGTCTTGGATGCTCCCAGGGGGGTGACTGTTACCTGTCAAGATGAGTTCTTGGTTGCTGACATCAAGCGTGGCACCCTAACTTCCCTGAAGCTAGATCCCAAAACTGGGGCCAGATTGGAGCGCACAGTGGTGACCGGGTACCACAGACCCTACCTCGTGGCAGCCTGTCTCACCACTGGGCTCATGGCAGTATCTGAACGAGGAAATGAGACTGGACGTGTCCCATGCATTCGAGTCCTGGAGCCTGGATGGAACACTATCCGAATCTTGGGGGTATGCTCTGGCCTGGGGCCTGTTCTGACCTGCCCTTGGGGTCTCTGTATCGACAGAGATGGGGATGTCCTGGTGGCAGACTGGGGCAAGCATCACCACCGTGTTCTTTTCTACCCATCCAAAGGAGCTGGCTGGCCTCTGGTGACTGATAATTTGAGTAGCCCAAGGGGCCTGGCACTGGTCCCTGATGGCCACATGGTCGTGTCAGACAGCATGAATCATTGTATTAAGATTTACCGTTACAAGTGATTTGCAGAGGTTGATGAAGACAGAGATAGAAACAAACATGGGTAGAGTTCAGACCAATTGCTATGAATAAGTGAGAGGGTTAAATGTGTAATAGCAGGCAATATCCTTAAAAATGTAAAATGAGAGTTTCTTTGACTATAACTTACAGCCTCTATCTCCTACCCACTTAAATTTAAAATTGGAGATATATATATATTTTATGCTTGTTTCATTATAATAATCAGTAGAAGCAAAAGATTAGTAAAAAGAAATATTAATCACATGTAGTACAAAACATACATGTAGTGGATAAAAGTACTTATGCATGCTTTTAAATTACCCTTGAGGGTTTCTAATGATTTTCTTCTCAGTTATTCTTCAGTGAAGCATGCCTGCAAATCAGTTTGTGTGCCTGAATAATACAAAATGCAATTTTTTTGCCTATAATGCAAAAACTTTAATTGATCAATAATCAAACACATTTAAGAACTCTGTGTAATCTCTTAATGTAATCAGAAGAACAATCAGTTTGCTTGCCTAAAGCTTGGGAAGGGCTTAATGCTTTTTGTAGTGTCAATTTGTTTGAGTAAAAAGAATAAAACTTTGATTTAAATCTAATTTTGCATGATTGCTTGATCATTGTTACTGGGTCTATAGTGCCACCTCAAAGGCTGTTCATTAACTTTTGTATATACCTCTGGTGACAATGTTTGCACAAAAACGTCACCACCAAATACAAAAGAGAACAGAGTGAACTTACTGATCCTGATTTGAGAAACATGTAATTATCAAACACAGTTAGAAATGGTAAAATGTTAACCAAACATCAATTATTCCCTATGAAATCCACATCAAAGGCAAAGTAAAGCTTCTCATTTTTACCTCATTTTAGATTTTCTAAAGCATTAAAACAGCTTTACTAAAGGTAAATATTGTGCTTCAAGACAAATATTGACAGTACAGAACATAGCTTGTGCTGCACATGCTATTGACATTTTAAGATAATAAGGATATTACCAAATAAGTTCTTCTTTACCATGATAGTAAATGGTCATCACAAAGCCTAATTTTGACACAACAAAAATTCCAACACTCTTTCTATGCAACCACACACACACAGTTTCCTAACCTGTCCACCCACACACAATATAAAAGTGCAGGTTCAGCTCCCACACAGCTACAGTGCTGCTTCTCAATGAGACTCCACATTAGAGGACTTCATCAGGACTGCACAGCATGGAGCTCTTCACCAAAACTCTTTTTCTGTGCTTAGCACTTGCCCTCACTAATGGAGCACCTACGTGAGTATTAATGAGCTCCTCTGTCTTGTAATGAATTGCTACTCATAATTGGTCTTTTGAAGTCAGGACGTGCTAGTCCTATTATTTTAGGAGGTAAACATTTTTTCCAACCCCTGAAAAGAAAGACGTGTGTGTGTGTGTGTGTGTGTGTGTGTGTGTGTTTATTGGCTAAACATAAATGGCATGTGCTTGTATGAGGTATGATTCAGTTTTCTACTTAATAGCAATATATATATATATATGTATATATGAGCAGATATTCATAAATACAGATGGCAGAAGAAATAACAACTATAATATTATATGAATGTATAATATTATTATATTATTTATATATAATATATAATATAAATAATGCAAACCAATACAATGACCCAGTAAAGGGTTTTCCTGTTGAGTAAACTCCATAGTAACTTTTGAGGCTTTGTTTTTATGTACATGAGATTACATTAAACTGTTAGGCATTCCCGTTAATTTGTCCACCCTCTTTAACTGATTTGAATCAGTCCTATTTTCTGTATTTTATTTTATCACTTTAACCAGGGCAGCTGATGTGCTGTTCATTCATTTTATTTCTCTATTTGCTTGTTCACAAAGTTCACCAGTTGGATCAATTGATCAAATACAATAGTGCAATGTCATCGTATGACCTTGGTGGTGTGTCACTAATTGATTTTTGGAAATGAAATGTAACGTGGAGCTATGTTGAACTTTCTATCATCCACAGGCAGCCACAAGATGCAACAGTTGACGGTGGGTTTTTAAAAAACATTAAAATCGTAACCCTGCTTTCTCACTGGTTTGTCCATAATTTGTCTGTTACATAGTAGCTAAGCATCAATCACAAAGGTAATCTCACGGATACAATACATGTCTAATGAGAACATGTTCTGTAATTATCATTACTTCAATTGCAATTGTGGTATATATAGTTATATTATCTCTATGTTTCTGTGAGATAAAGATGGAGCTGCTCTGCCAGACCGCTGTGAAGGTATTGAGTTTGATGCCATCGCTCCTGACGAGAAAGGAAACACTTTATTCTTCAAAGGTGTGGAACATTTTCTTTTACACGATGCTCGCCAATATCCCCGATGTACCACTTTTCTTTACTTTGAAGCCAAGCCCCTATATAAAAGGCACAATCTTCCCCCCCTTTCTTAAATTTAGAATGATGGTCTTTATTTTCTTATGGGATTATTTAAGTTTTATTTGATATATTTTTCCAACCTCATTATATATTTGAACATATACCTCTGATGTTGTCCCATCAGGTGCCCACTTGTGGAAGGGTTTCCATGGTCCGGCACAGCTCTCCAACGAGTCCTTCAAGGAGCTGGATGACATTCATCACATTGGCTATGTTGACGCTGCCTTCCGCATGCACAACAGAGAGAACCCAGACAATCATGATCACATCTATTTCTTCCTGGTATGATCCACAGATACTCTCATTTGTGATGTGATTGTGTTAAAAAAATCAGACCGAGAAGCAGAGCAATATCTGCCACTAACACAAAACATTTTCTGATGTTATGTTCAGGATGACAAGGTGTTCAGCTATTATAACCACACTCTGGAAGACGGCTATCCAAAAGAGATCCAGGAGGACTTCCCAGGAGTCCCTACTCACCTGGATGCTGCTGTGGAATGTCCCAAAGGAGAGTGCAAGACCGACTCAGTTCTGTTCTTCAAGGGTACGTCGCATTCAAAGCAAAAATAATTATCTCACTAATTCAAGACTATAATTAAGCTGTAAAATATTGTTTAAAATAAAATTAAGAAAAAACAAAATTTTCCTTGACAAATGCCTAGGTTTGACAGAAATACAGTGGCTTATCTCACTTTTATAAAGATAATGCTGCACCCTAGTGGAGGAAATTAGCTGTAGCAGGAGTGCATTTTGTCATGATGTTGTTAAGCAGTAGTAGTAGTTCACACGCACACATTACAGTGAATACCAGGAATTGAAGCCTATTATTAAAATTTTACTTATCTGAATTGTTCTAATGCAACATGCCTAGAATATATCCAACAGGTAGTCCAGAAAATATTGGCTGAATTGTTTATTTTGAATGACACATTGTGGAGATTATTGGTAACGGTTTTCTCTCAAACTAATCTTTCCCCCACCAGGACATGATGTGCATGTTTATGATATTGCCACAAAGTCAGTGAAGACCAAGACGTGGTCCCACCTGCCTGTCTGCACATCTGTTTTACACTGGCTGGAACACTTTTACTGTTTTCATGGACACAACTTCACCAGGTTCAACCCAATAACCGGAGAGGTGAACGGTCCCTACCCAAAAGACGCCCGCAGGTACTTCATGATGTGCCCCAACTTTGGTGAGTCCAACAAAGAGGCAACAACATTCAAACCTTTCATTTTTTTGTACAAGAAATAGAAAGATTTATTTTGACAAAAGTATCTACTTTAAGTAATCTTTTTGTATTTAACTGCAGATCATGGAAGTTCATATAAAGTCCTTAAATGCAGTGAAATCAAAATAGATGCCACCACCACTGATGATGCAGGCAAAACATATATCTTTGCAGGTAAAGTCAAATGAACTGAAATAGTATTATTTAAAGGAACAGTTCAACATTTGGGTAAATACAGTATTTGTTTTCTTGCTGAGAGTTGGTAGCATGAAGTATGAAGCTAGAGTCAGGAGGTGATTAGCTTAACTTAGCATAAAGACTGGAAGCAGGCAGAAGCAATGTCACCATCTTAGCATGTGAAACTTAGCATTTAGCTCAAAGCACTGCTGTGCCTAAGTGCAGCCTCATGTAGCCACTAGCATGGCTGTAGACTAGTTAGTTTTTGTACAGATTAAACAAACAAGATAAAACGTGTTAATGAGTGAGCTTTAGAGGTACTGTTAAGAGTATTTTTGAACTTTGGCGAGGGCCAAGCTAGCTGTTTCCCACTGCTTCCAGGCTTTATGCTAAGCTAAGCTAATTGCTTCATCCTTAACACACACACACACACACACACACACATATATGAGAGTGGTATCAATCTTACTCTCGCCAAGAAAGCAAATGAGCATATCTCCCGATACGTCAAACTGTTCCTTTGTATGTCATTTTTCCTTTGATCGTTTCTTTAAAGCTTGCTGTAAAGCTTTCACTAAGACTACAGTTCAATGTGCTCAGGTCCCATCTACATGCGCCTGGACACCCATCGTGACGGCCTTCACGCCTTCCCAATCACCAAGGTGTGGAAGGAGGTGACCGGCGGGGTGGATGCTGTCTTTTCCTACACCAACAAAATCTACTTTATTAAGGTAAACCTTAAAGTAACCACTCAACATTCTTCCCACTTTTATCAGAAACCTCAACACATTTTTCATTATTTTTTCTACATTAAAGTTAAAACAAAAATCTCTCCTTTGCTGCCAAACACCTGCAGGATGATAAAGTTTACATCTATAATGCAGCTGTTCGCTCCACCCTGATAGAAGGCTACCCTAAAACCCTGAAGGAGGAGCTCGGCATTGAAGGACATGTGGACGCTGCTTTTCTCTGTCCTGATGAACACACAGTTCATATAATCCAAGGTAAGATTACAGGGTGCCTATGTTTTCTTTTTTGGGGAATTCTTTTTCTTTAACATGTTTCGAAAATCAACAAAACTCTTGAAATGTGCTCACAAGCGATTAACAAACATCTTTACACACATATTTCTTCCAACAGGACGGAGGATGCTCGATGTCAACCTCACCGCCACGCCCAGGGTCGTCACCCAAAATCTGCCCTTGCCCTTGTCCGACATCGATGCTGCTCTGTGCAGTCCAGAGGGGGTTAAACTGTTCAAGGGCTCGCAGTATTACCACTATAAAAGCACCATGATACTCGCTGTGAGCAGAATCGCCCCTTTCCCTCAAAACATCACCTCAGCAATGATGGGATGTCAGGATTAGGAATCAGGGAATGTCTTATCAGTGTCCTCAAACAATACAGAGAGACAGCATTAGCATCAAACATCAACGCAGTGATTCAGACTGGATGAGAAAACTTAAGCACAGTGTTAAACTACTAACAGATCTGGATTTGTGGACCAATGTAGAGGAAGGAAGCTTAATCATAAGAGAATATTATTGACATCATAGCCAAGTCTGACTTTTGTTTGCTGAATAAAAAGTGGAAAACTGCACATCTGGAGTGTAATTGTGTTAATATCAGTGATTATCATGAAAACCATTTTATGATCATACAAAATACATTTTTATTGGTTTATGTGTGAGTGTGTAGATGTGAAACTGATTAGAGCCAATCACGAAGAATTAAATCCAGAGGGAACTTATTAAGTAATGTCAGAGTTTGGCCACTAGAGGACCTACTGTACAAATGAATGGGTCACTCTAGAAATAATGACCAGAACATGAAACAGCTGAATTAACTGAGTCTTAATACGGACCGAAATTGAATGGATCACCACCTTTAAGATATTAAGAAGCAAACATTTTTTACAAGTCACCTCATGTCATGTCTTACAACTCCTTTCCTTAATGTTTCTAGATTGTCAAAGTGCCTGTTTTCCACCATGGATGTCTGAACCCTAACAGGCACTTAAGTGGTCTAAATGGCTCTCTAAAAGCGCAAGTGCCCTCCAATAGGTGGTCAGCCCAAATACCTGGGCAAGAAAAGAACCCATACCCCGAACCCTGTACATGGAAGATTGGGTCCTGTATTTATTTCCCCCTTGTCACAGTCTGTGGACTGCATGACCGGATTACAAAGCTACAAGGCAACAGACTCAAGGAAATAATGCTGAACAACAACTTTCTTGTTGCTCAGCGCAGTCGTGTGCATATTCAAACATTATCGTCCTTTTGTGTGTTTTATTTGTAGTATTTCCAGGCACATTGGTGAATATGTTTCATCCATTGACTTGTGGAAATCCATTTGGTGCAGTGGACTGAACTCACTGGTATACAAGCAAACACAAACTCATTTCAGAAGCAATACATGGCAAAAACAGAAGAGATAGTTGGAACCAACTCTGTGTCCAGCTTAGAACAACTCAAAAGGGAGTTGCTGTCCCCCTCCTGTATTGAGTTTTCAACGACTTCCAGCAACGAGTTCCAGGTGCAAATGCAAGCTCAGTAAACGGTCTCCAGGCAGGTGTGAAGCTCTACATCGCTGACCTCAATTTAGAGAAATTGCTGGTGGCCCAAAACTTTAATTCTTGCAAGAAAGAGGCCGGATCAGAACTGTGAACAACCAATCTGACACAGACATGTTTCCTTCAGATATCAAGGTTGACCTTGTAAGCAGCAGCAGCAGCAGTGCTGTGTAAAACACAAGAGGCTTCAGAATCGTGCAGACATGTCAAGCGAGAGCGAAACACTTGTCCAGCTGAGCCACCACTGAATCACAGACTGATGTGCTAATAAAAACAGAACATTTCTCTACGCTTTCACCAACAAAATAGAGTCAAACATTCCCATGTCTTATTTGATTAATTAGTGGGTATCTTGTTTCTTGCTTTAGCTAATTTCAATTCCATGCTATTCTTTGTCTATACAAAGCAAGCATTCAGGAATGAGGCTAACATTGCATTTAGGCTAAGGCTTTGTGGTACATTGCTTTATTGTTAGCTTTTCATGGTTATCATCTGTATGTCTGTCAGTGTGCTGGGTCTTTATATTCTGTCTAAAATCAAAAAGATCATTTTCAGTTTAATTGTAAGTTATAGTAATGTTAATTTCAATAATATTGGCAGCAACATCAGTGCTAATCTGTCCATTTCCACTCTCCAGAAGCCAAAGCTTCCATGGCCAATATGTCTATGAAATGTGTGTTTTTTTTAATTGAAGAGTTCTGTTCTCTGTCATTACTACAATATACAGTATTTCCACGCTCATGCAATGCTCCATGCTCATATTGGACCATATGGACACGTAGGCAGCAGCCTGCAAGAGTCCAGCGGTCGGGACGGCATTAGCCGGCATTCAAGGCCTTTTCACTCCCTGGAGAGGTTTTTTGTTCAGCCAAAATCCCTGGGACTTTCAGCAAGCATAAAGGAAGTGCTGGCCTCAGCACAGCTTAATGGGTGAGGCCATGAGGACACACACACACACACACACACATGCATGTGCACATAGAACACCAGCGCACATACACACATGCATACCAGACAGTGTGAACTGTTTTCATCACACACACACACACAGCTACAAGCTATCAAGTAATATTAATAAGTGGACCTGCAATAATGCTAAAATAATTAACATTCTTTTATTTACTTGATGTCATTTTGTTTTTCTGGAGAAAAACGCAGTGTGTTAAAGATGATATTTCCAGGTAAAATAACTCAGTTTTTTTCAATTGCTAACAAGCATTGGTCAATACTGAAACTCCTTTTTCAAAACTCTTAACAGTCTTCAATACAAATATGCATCTGAGCTAAACAGTTAATTTTACCTCCAAAACTCATTCTTACCAACAAAACACATCATACATGTCTCAAAATGAGCTCATTCATCCACAACTCGGCAAACAAGTCTCACTCTGGAAGCAAACACGGTCACTCATAGTACACTGAACTACAGAATACTAACAAGAGCATTAGATAAAATACATTTTATCTTTAAATTAAATTAAATTTAAATCTTAAATTTTATAAGATATTTGCACTTTGAGTGAACTATATTATTGTATACTGTATTTGTGTAATAAAATTTGTTTGTGTTGAAATATGCATGTATATGTTGAAAGAAGAATGAATAAGCA
>JAVQJD010095063.1:0-17311 GCA_036023655.1 Nannoperca australis | reverse complement strand
TAGTTTAAAGTCATCTTCATTGAAAAGTACAGTGCTTTTCCTTCAAAAATAAGGACATTTCAATGTGACCCCAAACTTTTGAACGGTAGTGTATATATATATATATATATATATATAGTCCCTCCTTCTATTTCTTGTGTTTCGTTTTTGCAATTACCAATAAATTCTGCTTTAGACTACATACTGCCATCTTTGACCATAGATTATCTTTCCTCTTTTTCAGTGTGAACATGCTACACAATTCAAACCTGCTTAGAATTGGAAACAAATGATGAATGCAAAAACCCTTCTTAAATTTCTTTCTTTCTTTGTGTCTCTATTACATAATTTTCTGTACAAAGTGTAAAAGAACATTAATTTCTTGCAAATTATCTGTAACAAGAGCCTACTCTTTGAACATTGGTATATAACACATAATGGACAGTAGCAGTATTTTGAATGGAATTGGGACACACCTTTTTATCTTACATATATTATAAGACAAAGCCTCAGCATATTTATTAGCACCACAGACATTCCTGCCTCGTGTCTGTTGCTTAGTAACAGATGTCAGCGCAGCTTCAGAGTGTTGGACATTTCATCGTATTGCTCTTTTGTGGCGTGCCATTTGAACATGAGAAGGCAGTAAAGAGTTAGTGAAAAGATGGGACAGAGGAGTGTTGAGGTTATGAGTCATATGTGAGAGTTGAATGAGGCCAGCGGGTGAAGTTATTACAGCATGACAGAGCACATATATTCTGCCAAGTCACGATTCTCTACTCGCTCCGACTGTCTGGAATGTAGCTCATATTAAATCCTCCCGATTCATCAGAGCTGCTGCACCGTCACTATTTGGTCAGTGCTGACATGTAAACCAGTGGATGAGGTTAGTGAGATTAGAAGATGACCCCAGTCTAATAAATGTTGCGTTGGACAGTTGAACTTTCCAAGAGATGAAAGTCCTCTTTGATGTGTTGGTTCGTTGTAATTGTCATTCAGTAATCAGAAAATGAATTGAGGAGACATTTGATAATTGGTTAATTATGTAAGTCATCAGTGTTCTTCCTGTCAATGATCCTGTGATTTGATTTCCTCGTCTGTTAAGCTGTCGTGTTATCATACTCCTTTTTTTCAACTCGCTCCACCATCTCTACCTTTGTCTCCTTGTACACCTCTTTATTTATTCTTCTTTACACTCCCTGCTTTTCTCTGTGTTGTGGAGGGATGAGGAGAAGCTCATGAAACTGGACTTTTAAGTAGAATATATACGAAAAGCAGTAGCTCATTACAAAAACAGACAAGTAAATACAGTTTATCTGTGCATGCATGCACGGCAAATCTGTGCTTGAAATGAGTGCATCAGTCGCATGGACATAGATACTCTGATGGTGGATAAATCGAAACGCTGTGTTTATATACACACATTTATCAAATTAAAATCTTCTCTTTTCCCCCCTCACCCTTTTCTGTTGCAGATATTTCCAGAATATCATACTACGCTGGTGAGTAAATCTTGTTTTAAAATACATGGTAGTATTGTCCAGCTAATGGTATAAATTAAACTTTTATACTGTTTTAAAAGCATGTAAAAATCTAACACTAGTGCACAGTGCATACCTGTGAGTTTGTGTGTGAATTCTTGAATCATTATAATGGTTTCCTTTGCAACCTAATTGAATATAGCTTTGTCTTTGGTCTGAATTTTAGAGCCTGATATCATTTCTTTTATATGAAAATAATATCAACCACTTAATGAAAATTACAGTTTGTTTTCAGTGATTTTTCATGATAATTAAGAGAGCTTCACCTTTCTATTTTATTTTCCACAAGGCATGATGTCAGTTTGGTCTTAGTCCTGACTCACACATAAAGAGGGATGGTGTTGTTGCGTCATGGAGTGGATCGAGGTAGAGATGAATAATTTCATAGGTATAGATGAGACTTTTTATGGCCCTTAGCTCCAGTCTCTCTCCATGGCTGTTGCTAGGTAACTGTTGATCCTATGTCGTCAGGGAGGATGTTATATATATGGAGCTGAGAACTTGTCATTCCTGAATAGACATAAATTACATTTCTTGACCATAACTTTGGCAAATCTCCAGTGGGAGACGTGTTGCCAAAGTTGAGCTTGGGGTTAACTGGAACTTACAATGCGACGATGCTTTTTTACAATGCTTGAAAGTAACAGTAGCATGGCACACAGTGTACAGACTGGGTAAACTGAACATCTGTGGCCAATAACAGCCCTGGGAATACTCTTATTCTCAAGGCTGCTGATAAAGATCACATGTGGTGTTCTTGTTTGGTGCAAAATCTAAAATAATTAAATGCATGCCTACGTGTTCGACATCAGTTTTGTGTCACAAAATAATCACGATGCGATTGTCGTCACTGTGTTGCAGCTGGAAGCTTATCTAGAAAGTGTTCACGATCATCTTCGTGTCCTTTGGCTCAGCCGAGGGATTGAATGTCAGAGTGCTTTATTACCACTGAAGAGCTGGCATGCTGCAGGAGCAGGTGAAATACGTTTGAGAGTGAGGACAGAGGGCAGTAGAGACCTGCTGAGGGCAGCAGACAGACAGACATGGGGGACGGATAAAGAAAAGAAATACAGAGAAACAAGTGTTGTAAGGGGTCAAAGAGTGGAATGTATGTTTTCAGTGTCTTAAGCTCTAATCCTGGTAAAAACCTGGGGTGGCTGTTTGTGTGTGTGTGTTCATGCGAGTGCCTGTTTATTAAACTTGGAGTGTTGATTAAGAGTGCGGTGCTATTAGCATATTTATAAGTACCATCCAATCAGCTCGCCTACTTTCCACTGCATGCAAGTTTCAATTACAATTTTTCTATCTCTTTCTTCTTCCTCCTGTCTCTCTCCTTCTCTGCCCTACACACACACACACACACACACACACACACACACACACACACACCCTCCCTCCCTCCCTCGCTGGTTAGTGAGCGGAGCAGCTTTTTTCGCAGCGTGGTCACAGCAGCCTGTACTGAATACACAGCAGAGGAGAAACACTTGGCTTACACATGCACGCACTCACTTTGAGTATTTTGCGCACACACTCCCTTTGCTTTGCTGACGCTCACACACACTTTCCCCGCACGCTTTGCAGGCGGTTTCGCCTACCTGCTTAGCCCCTTGCACGCGTACTCTTGTATACGTTCACCTTCTCTCTCACTCTACAGTCTTCCTCGGTGCACTCATTTCGACTGCTCAGGGATCGCGTTGGATATACAGTGTGTTTGCGTGTGGCTGCGGCGGTGTGTGTGTGTGTGAGAGATTGGGAACGTTGTTGTTATCCAGTTGCTCTTCCTCCGCTCCAGAAGAAAGCCTTTAGAAGACAGACAGAACGACACACAGCTGACTGACTTCAAAACAGATTTACTGCATCAGTTTTTTTTTTCTCCAACCCATTCCTGCAACATCACTTCTCTTCATGGTCCTACTCCCATCCTGCCTGGTATCACATCACAGATTTTTTTGTTCCTGACTTCTTCTTTTTTTGTTGTTGTTCAACCTTTCCCTTCAGGTCTCTGTCACTTTATGTCTCTCTGACATCAGACACCTGCTTTGACCTGGTTAACCCCTGCAGGCTCAGGACAGGCTCAGGAGAAGCTTTGGAGGGTGTTCTCCCTGGGGTTTCTCCGCTTTCTCTCTTCATCCCGCTCTTTATTTCTCTTTCTTTCTCTTTCTAATTCGTATCTTTCCTTTGTGATCATACTGCTCTTATTCAACTTATCTTTTCGGTCTCTTCCTGCCTTGCCTTTCTTCTTTTGTCTTTGTCCTTCTCCTGTCTTGCTCTCCTTTTTCCCCTCCTGCGTCGGTCACTCTCACCCACCTCTCCCTCACTATGTTCCATTTCTCTGCGCCCCCCTGTGCCCTACATTTTCGTCTCTTTCTTCTCTGATGCCAGTTTCTTTTTCTTTTTTCCACCATCCATCCTTCCGTCTCACGTTGTGGATTTACAGAACGAAACTACTTTCCTTCTTTGAAAATTATACTTTGACGTGATTATAAGGAGTCTTACTTTGCCAGTAATGGATGTCGATGTTATTTTGTAGCCTGGATGTTTGACATACAATGCCAAACCCTGCGAGTTAAGATTTATGGCTGGAGGGAAGCCGCCTTCTTTGAATTTCACATCAAGGATTGATTAATTGGATCAGCAGCTCTGCACCGAAGACTTGAATTAGATATTTTGTGAGGATTAATTGGACTGCAGGATGGCCTAATGGGTAGAGAAATCATCCTCCAACCACAGAAGCCAGGCTCGTATGTCTGTTTTGGGAAGCCTCCGCCCTGCTAAAGTGTTGTCTCCACTCACCAGGGGCTCTGTCTCCCTGACGTAAAGAAGCTAAAAATGAACTTCCTTGCAGGGATCACCTGTCACACTGCATAAAGGTAACGGTATTTTGCTGGGACTAAGACCTGGACCCCAAGCCTCTTCCCCAAGTCCTGAAGAAATATGATGTTTCAGCTTTAGCAGAGTGACTTGCAGTCGTGTGATCAGTAGCTTACTGATACTGTACTTTTTATTGACTTTCAGCTCTTGTCGCATTAGAATCATTTGTTTTTGCAGAAGAAGGTCTGACTTCCAGATTAACTTTGACCATGACAGATCCTGCATGCTCTGTGGATGTGAGAAGCTGAGTCAGACCTTTATCTCGTGTTAATTAAAGGTGAAGACAATTGGAGCATCTCTATCAGCTGGACCCTGATGATAGATGTCAAGTGTAGTCACTTCAGAACCATAGACTGTCATGGACAGGTATATTCTCTACATCCAGTGGGGATACTTGATGTGTCATCAGATTTTACAGTACAAAGGACATCCTCTGTTTCATATTACTGGAGTTCCTTACTACTCTGGGACACTTGCGTTGATTGATTTTTTTCGATTATGTTTCCTGTGGCTATCCTGTGAGGTGGCTAAAAGTCGCACAATGGATACTATCGCCCCTATAACCAATGGCTGCCCACTTACCAGCATAGCAGGTCTCTATTTCTAACTTTTTTGTCGACATTTTAGGACATCTCCATTTGCTTTTCCTTTGCATATTCAAATTTCTTAGGAAAAGCAAAAGTTGCAAAATGCCAGGTTAGAAGCCGATCCTAGGCCTTGGCTCTATGCTGTTTTGGGGGCTCAGCAGTTTTGTCTGGGCCCTGTGGCCCGACCTTGAACAACCACCCTTACAAAACAAATGGAGAACAGCGGCTGCATCCCTCTCTGCTGGAGCAAGGGGGCCTGCATCTACGCACAGCACCCCCTACCAAGTATGTACTAATAGAAACACCACACACAAACTCAATGCAAACTTGTGTGCTAATGAATACAGTTTGATATGTTTACTGTCAGCGCTGAATTTAACAAAATCCTTATGAGTCACAACTACATAGTATGAAATCCATATCATTGTTTATCAAGCATATTGCTTTTGACTGGACCTTTCTCCACCTTGGTATCATTATTTACAATGAAATATATAAACTATTTTATCCTCATATATTCCTGTGCTTGTTTGCCATCGCTCACTCTGCTTGGAGGCATCTTCTTATTCTGCAAAACATTCAGGATTTCATCACCCAGGTTGGGTTTCATTTACCTGAGCTATGTTTTGTGCTTCGTGACGCCTGACATGGCTAAACTGATTTGTCTATTTCATATCACCCCGGGCTTTGGGAGAGCTTCCTGTTGTAACATTATCCCTGTGTGTTACAAGACACCTAAATTCTGTCCTCTGTTTCAGCTGTCTGTCAATATTTATGACAGATGAGGTCAAGTTGCTGTCATGCCTAAGAACTCATAATTAGCTTTAATTGTGTGAGCTGTTTGTAGCCACTGGAGAATGAAAAAAATCGCCAAAGTGCTACCTGACCAGCTGTCAGTCACAAGAATAAACTTTGTTTAGATTTTCCCAGCAGTTCCATGTAGCGAGCAGAATGACAGGTCACCAAAACTGTCCGCCGAATGAGTTAGTCCATGTAACTCATTTTTACAGCACTTGATTTGATTTAATAGCAGTGTGAAGATGAAACATACTGAACTTTGTTTGCTTCGCTTGAAGCCTTTGTCTGGAAAAACCAGCTGAACTGTGGCTGTGAATTGTTATCAGTTCATTTACCATTTGGGTTACAGTTGTACTGAGCTGTAATTAGGTTGGTGAATAAGAGCGTGTGGGGAGATGGTGGTTTTAAGTTACCCTGGCAGCTCTGATGTCACTGGGACAGCTCAGAACACACAAACACACAAACACATACATACACACACACACACACACACACACACACACACACACTCTTTCTTAGTGCTGGTCCTTTGCTTCTTTTCAATTTTTTAGGTTGACATGCCATCAAAAATCTTTGTATTTATTTAGTGCCATTTAGGCCAGTATTGAAAAGTCATGTATAGGTAATGCGCATCCTTGACAGAAGATGGAAGAGAGGGTGTAGGAGTGAAGGGGAGGGGGAGGGCAGGGGAAATTGTTCGAGGATGAGAGAAAGATGAGAGGGAGGAAGGAAGAGAGGTGGTTCAATAGGACAGGGGGATCAAATGGAGATGTGATGGCAGGAACTAAAAGGCCTGTGAGCATGCGAGATGAGCGACTGGAGGAGATTAAGAGAGGGGGAGAAGAGAAGAGTTGCAGATGAAGGGCGAAAGGATGAAGAGAGAAGGATACAGGAGATTTGACTTGTGAGGAGTGAAAGGGGAAGGAAAAGTATAAGACTTTGGAAAGAAAGACATAACGACAGGGATAAATGTGAAGCATGAGCAACTGAGGGAAAGAGGGAAGAGGAAAGGGATGGTAAAGAAGACAGAGAGAAGCCCAGGCTCCCCAGGATCGTGGTAACCCAGTTACCAGTTAGACGAGGAGATAAACTGTCCTGCTGCTGCCATGGGACAGAGCTCTACTCCAGCCCGCTGTGGTTTAACAGGCTGACTGTCATTCACTGGAGCCCCACTCCACTGAGAGAGGGGGTGGTGGGCCTGGCAGCCGCCTGCTCCCCTCCTGGCTGCCTGCGTGGCCTAGTTGATTTGATTCATCTCCTTTTGTCTATCTGAGAGTGTGAGGGCATGCATGTGGGGATTTAGTGTAGTTATGTTGAGTAGAAATTGGTGCAGTGAGAAATGGTTTCATTTGTCCTGTGCTGTGGAGTGCACCTATTTTAACACAGTCATTATATGTACTTTGACATCCATATTTTTTAGTGCGCCAGATGTGATTTTGCAAGCTATAGAGTCAGGCAACCAAAGGACATCCTTTTGTCATATAAAGGCCTTTATTGTCTATGTATATTAATTGTTGTTGATCATTTCATGCTAGATAGAAAAAAAAAAACACAGCGGAAACTCTTGATCTGTACCACATACTGATGCTTGAGCCAATGACATCTATTTATTTTATTAAACATGACCTCTTTCCACTTCTTTCCAGACAATTAAGCAAAACAACTAACTTTTAACTCCTTGAGGAATTAATGATTTATCACACGTGTTTTTTCAGCCTTATCTATAGCACATTACATGGATTAATTCACACAGTAGTTGGTAGCTTCAGTATTTAGGGGCTACTTTAACAACAACCCTTTTTGATAAATGCTACTGAAAAACAGGTAAACACACTCCATTTCCCAGTAATATGTGACGTAACCGTATTTAGAGTATACAGTAGCTGTATGCATGCACCAAGGCAAATGTAGGTATGTCTACTTCTCTAATAGGATTTTATCAAGCTGTATGCAGTATTTAGGTTAAGGTGTGTGTGAATTTGTGTCGCTAATGTGTTTTGTGTCAGTGTATCCAGTGGTGTGTTTCAACATATTTGTGCTTAATATCTAATCTGATTACTGACTGAGGGAGCGAGCAGCAGCAGATGGCTGACTGTGGTTTGTGACTCTGTAGCTCCTCTGGTGCAATTGCTTCTATTTAAAAATGAGTTGCAGTCAAAATAATGCCCCCAATACATTTTTTAAGCGGGCCCCTCTGAGACGAGGCATGAAAGCTGGATAAAAAAACAAAGAGAGTAGCTGTTATAACAACTGAAGGTATGTTGTGCAACTGTGCCAGTGTTCTCCACAGAGCATGTTTTGATATAAATGTACCACGAACCCCCAGTAGTACAGCAAACACTGGTGTACTTCATTTAAAAAGAAATATGGTGTGACATTTGTTTTTGTGGCAACATAGTTTTCAGTATACAGAATGAGTTCACATTTTCAGTTACACTACTTACAAGAAATGATATACATAAATAACAAAATATCCTGATGCCGACCCAAATGTCCAGTTTGGAAATAATGTGAAACTTAAGTGATTGTTATTGGAATACTTGAATCAAATAAAAGGTTCTGCTGTGCACTGTATTGTATTAGAATGGTAAATTAGTCAGAAAATGTATCTATGTATGTTTTTTTATTTGCGTAGTCATTAGAAAACCGAATAACTCGATCCAGGTAAACTCACACAGGGCAAGAAGCTTCGACATTTTAGCAGTGCGGTGTGGTGTAGTAGTACCAACAAGTGAAGTTACGTGTTTTCACAGTTAAACCTTTTTCACTTTCAAATGCTGCGCTGATCTTAACTAAGATTATCCAAAACGTAAATAAAAGTGTGTGTGTGTGGGGGGGGGTTTAGAAAGCTTTGGAATTTGAAGCATTCCCAGCAAATACACAGAGCCAATCTGTCTCCGCCTGCTTAGAAAGCTTGAAATTGCAGCCTTCAAAGTAACAGAGGAGTGACTATGCATGACCGGTGCAGCAAAACCTCACTCATGTTTATTTTGTGCCAGTAAAATATTACCTTTTAATTAGTTCATCAAGATGATAGTTTTCATCAGATAGACAGGGTTGGTAATCATTAGCTGGTATTGTTACAATGAGATGATATTGTGGTATTATAGCAGCATTACACTCTTTAGGGATTGTAACAAGCCACCTAACAATCCAGTAGTATCAGAGCCACAGTGGTACCATTTTAATTGGATGATAATATTAATACTGTGAGGGGGACATTTGTAATCTGATCTTCACTAATCTGTTGTATTAAAGCCTCAAGGGTCTGTTGAGTATGTGGGCATGCCTACAGCCATTCATATCCATACAGTAGACTTCTTCATCTGCTAAACGAAAAAATGTCAACTTTCTCTTTAGCTAATAACCAACTAATCTCCATTTTGTTGTTTCTTAAACTGCAGACTCCAAAAGAAAATGCTAAATAATCTAAAATCTAGAAACCGAACCAAACAGCAGTTCTAGAAAAAAGATATCTGATTTACAAAGAAAGCTAACCGCATATTAGAGATTAAGCAGATTGCAATAACAGATGATTGATTCATAGACAAATAAAACATTCTAACAAAAAGGTTAATAATATCAAGAAACGGTGTAATAATGTGATTAATAAGTGAGAGGTGATTATGTCATAACAATCACCACAGTAAAGGCTGCAAAAAGGAAAACCAGTGCACCACCCCTCCATAGATACAGACAGGATGTAATAATGTGTGTTGGACTTGTGCACAGGCTGCACACACGCACACACACTATTGACAGCAAGTTCTTAAAGAAGAGTGCTGAGTCAAGTTATCAGATGCTAATGTTCTCGTTTACACTTCTGTTGCAGTCATTGCGTGCATGCACACACACACACAGGCATGTATTTTAGGTCAAACTGTTCAAAGTGCTGAAACATCTTTTCCCGGATCAGTCTCCATATTTCTGCCTCTCTGTTTGTTTCTCCCTTTTTCTTTCATCAGTATGACGTGATCTGACCGTGACCTGAAATCCACACGGAATCTGAATGTAGTGATTTGCGGTTAATGGTAGTGATTTTGTCGCAGGGTTAACGCTCTTTGAGCACTTTCAACCTGGTAGATGATGATGCAGATCACATTTTTAGACAGGTTTTAAACAGAAAAGGATTTAGTTCCCCAACACCAGAAATAAGCCATGGAATTAGTCGGTCAATCAGATTTGATTCACTTACTTTACTTACTCTTTTGTCAAATATGCAAGGGAATCCAATAAGTGACAGTATTACACTGGAAGCAGCAGTGTGTATATCACACAATAATAAGATGTGTGAAGATGAACCGACAGTAGAAAAGTGAGGGTAAAGAAACAACCTTCAAGAGGGTAAATAGGTGAAAAAGAGAGTCAGAAACAAAAAGGAAGAACCTGCGGCAGTGGATGGTTTATGCTTGTGGTGTGCAGTGTCAATACTATTCCTACTGTAGCCTCATACAGTGGTTATAGAGTAAATGTGAAACAAGCTGTAGTTTTGTTTTAGGAGTTAGAATTTGAAAAGTGGGTTTAATTGTTTACTCCTTTTCTAAATGAGACATCTTGTGATGCTGTAGGCTTTTTTTGTAAACTCATCATTAAGAATGTACATTATCATTTTATCATATCTTATTATCATAAGAATTCATCCTGCTTTAAGGCTACAACCCACCTACAGCCATGAGTGTTCAAGTATCTACCCAATTGCAGCCACTACCATTGAACACCAGTATGTCCAGAACAATTTACTAATCCTCCCACAGCAGACCATAGCGTGTCAAGACAGATTTTAGAATCCACCAGATCTCCAGCTGAGCAGCCATGCAACTGGTTGAGAATAGAACAGTTCACAGAGATTCTTGTATGGCTTGGACCTGTTGGCCACTTTCACTCTACGCTGCAGGTAGGACTGAATTACCAGTTTACTGACAGACTGGTTTACCGACTGGTGTTTGAGTGGCTTGCTGTTAAAACCTAGTGCTTGACAAGACTGATAGCAGTTGGCTGTCCAGTTTAACCACAGTGTTTCCCAGTGGTTGAGAACTTATTTATTTAAACTCATCTGATTTATGTGAATCCATTAGGTTCCTTTCTAAAAAGACATATTTGCTGGTTCATATTGACTTTTTACTGAATGACTGGTTGGTAGCCTTACTGAACACTGGAACCCCTCTTCATCTGACATGCTCAGACATAAGCGCAAACAGCAGCATGTAGTGGATGCTTGTGTGCATAAATGGAAACATGCATATTTCCCTGTTCTATTTCCATAGTTATTTGTAGTCAAGAACAGGATCTTTTTCTAAACGAGTTCTCTTTTATGCCTTTTAAGATTTTGGGTTATGACAAATGTATAAAATACAGTATGAGTGACAGAGCAGTTATTTCAGTGTGTTTTACTTCCTTGGCTATTCTTTTATCATTTAAAAAGGTTGATGATGCAGTTTTCTTTACATACCCTCATACCCACATTTCTTAACCTGTTGGTTTTTATGCTGTGTATTTTTCCATTCACAAAATCAGATCACTGGATGTATTTCCATATGCTGCACAGCATAGAGTACAGGTCAACTTTGAAGTCACATTTTGACCTCTTTCCGCTCTGTTTGTCCCTTTCTCTTTTTCAGAATATGACGCCCAGTTAGCCCCAGCAGGAGCATCTGAGTCAGGCATGGCATCGTCTTCCTACTTGGAGCCCAACCACAATCACTCCTCAGTGGGTGGTTGTGGGGTGAAATCCCGGTCTGGGATGCCCGGTGGCACCGGTGTTGTCACCAGCAGTTCTGCCGGAGGCCTTGAGCGGGCCCCAGGCTCCATGGACCGGGTTCTGAAGATCTTCCATTATTTTGAGACAAACAGCGAACCATGTACCTGGGCTAGTAATATCAGGCATGGGGATGCTACAGATGTCAGGGTAAGACACACAAACATTTCATACCTTTCTTAGCCCAACATCATTATAATTTTTATGACTCTCTCCTTTCTCTGTTCATTCTTCCACTTGTTTCAACAGGGTGTTATCCAGAAGATAGCAGAGATCCACAAATTGCGCTGTGTGTCCTCTCTGGGCCTCCGTCTGACCCATCTGCATTCTGATGCACTCCATTGGTTACACCCTGATTTGGGCGTGTCTCACGTTAGAGAGAGATATGAGAAACAACACCCCCAGGAGGAGTGGAGGTAGAATTGCAACAAGATTCAACGTTGTACCCCCCCCCCCCCCCCCCCCTCCCTTGTTTCACTTTTTCTATCGGGGTTTGACAATGTAATGTTTCTGTAAATATGAATTGGGAGTTACAATCATTGTCGGTAGTTTAAGTAGCTGCAGATTGATACTCCTTGGTTCCTTAATGTTGTGCTAATATCAAACAGCAGGCCAGTAACTTTACTGTATTCTCAGAGGAGGACAAAAGGCAAACATTATAACAAATTATAACAAACATGTCATCTTTACAAGTGCCCTTTAAACTGTGCAAAGGATACACTTGTTTAAGCTACAAACGTGTCATCCATGAGTATTTTATTAAGACTACCTTACAGGCTGCAGCTACATAACATATGGTCCCATTTTATACTGTCAATAAACCACAGACAGAGACCTGAAATGTATTTATATGAACTACTGTGTAAAAGTGGTAAAAAAAAAAAATATATACAACCAAGTATTTAGTATTGAGTGGCTCCCTTTTACCACAGACCCTGTTTTGATTTTCTTGAGATTTAAAAGTCCCCATATAATGTGTTTCCTCATTCATCCATATCTCCCAATTGTGAATACAGAGGTGTTAATAGCCCAAATGAATAAAAGGTTTACAGTTTGGCGTTTTACCTAAATTCAACTGGTCAAGGTTGACTTCATTGCACACGTACAGACTTGCATGCATTGGGTAGTTCTTGCTTTTCTTGCCAAATATTAAATTGTAGTTTATATAGCCTTATTTTTCCCATGTATTTGATGCAGTAGCCCAATATGCTATGAGGAAAGCATTTATCTTATTTATCTGTCTCATCTGAAAGCAGCTCTTTCCATTTTAAACCTACATTCAATCTGTTCTAGCGCTTAGGCATCTGCAGTTGATAACAACAGCTCTTCTTACAATGTAGCCCTTTCAGTCCGTTGTCCTGCTGTTGATGTGTTACACCCAAAGTCATTAAAATTGAAATGAATTCAAAATGAACGAGTTGTTCACACTGCGGACATGCAGCCGAGTAGCTCTGCCAGTTGTTGCAGCTCTCGCCTCGGAGGGCGGCAGAGCTGCAAACCCACAGGAGCTTCTGCTGCTGCCAAGCTATTGTTAGAACAGCAGAAGTAGCCCAGGGGATGGACTGACTCTATCTCACTCCTTGCGTGTTTTCTCTCATTCTGTCTCGTGCGCTTGCAGTCGCTCTTTTTCACTTTGATCTTTCTCTCATCTCTCACATCTGTTTTCTTTCTTGTCCAGCTCTCTCCTTTCTCTCAAACACGCATCCTTTTCTCTCTTCTCACACTCTTTTTGGTTCATTCATTATAGAACGACAATGATTTATTCATTTTGTCTTCAGCCTTGATTTCCTTTGTTACCTAACTACAGTCCTGTAGCATCACAGCAGCTCGGAGCTCACTACTCTCCTGACCCATTTCTCTCCACTGTAGTTGCTGCAATATGTCAGTCATAAAATAATATGTCACTATAAACAATGATGGTCCATCTGGGTACTTTTGTGACAAAGCTAGCAAGTGTAACAGCAGGATTCGTATTAGGCTTTATGGTATTACAAGGTTATCACTCTCGGTTAGTCCACTGTCAGCAAATTATGAAATCACATTTAGAAAGGGCATCTTTCAACTTCAAGACTTGGTTTCATACAACCCTGCTGAGGTGACTTTGAGCAAGACAGAGAATCTACTGCTTTAAACTCTCTGTGAAGATGGAGCAAGAGGAATGAAGAAAATAGTGCAAGAAACAAACACAAGAAACTCCTCAGTTTCCAGCTCCACACAGCGAAACTTGTGTAAAGTAGAGCTGTGTCATAAAGCTATAAAAGTCAATATTGTAAATCTGCAAACTTTGGTAAAAAAGCAACAGGGGTTTTTGTTATCCACTCGTATTTCCTTGTTTGTTATTCAGGTCTTTGACACTGGCCAATCAGATACACAAATATTTTACACAGAGATTTAAATTATCCAGACTTACTGTTTTATTTATCAAATGACTCAATATAATGTCACATTTTTATATTTTACATTTGAATGTTTTGAAGTGAATGTTGCATTGTGTGCTAGTGAATAACTGGCCAGGTTGGTCAGACCAAAACAATTTTTTTGGGGGTACAAACAGATGTATTTGTGAATACTGAGATTGTCATGCCCGAGTTGGGAGTATAAGTATATGAGGATGAGTCAGCTGTATGTATGAGTAAGCATGCTCCTTCTGTCTTTATGCCTCAGACAGGCGTTGAATTTGGATGCTACATGTTATGTAATTATTTGTCTGTGTGTGTGTGTGTGTTTGTATACTGACTGTACGGTTATTCAGCTAAATAATCTATTGTCATTCTCAGATATGAGTTGCGGATGCGGTACCTTCCTAAAGGTTATCTCAGCCATTTCTCTGAAGACAAACCCTCTCTTAACTACCTCTATCACCAGGTGAGGCAAAACTGCAGAATAACATAAAAACAGGAGATGGAGGTGTCCTCCTTGTGAAATAATACTAAATAAAAAAAAAAAAATTTCTTTTTAATTGATGTGTATAATTTTCTTGATCCTGTTCTCTTTATCATCTGCTTTACTGTCAATTTTACGTCTAATAATGCGGACATACTTTGAAAAAAAAAATACATTACTGCCCATTTCACATTTAATGCTTTAACTTGACTGTCACACTGCTTCTCCAGGTCAAGAGTGACTACATGCAACACATAGCTGATCAGGTGGATCAAGATGTTGCTTTGAAACTGGGCTGTTTGGAAATTAGGTGAGAAAAACACACACATTGGTTCTTACATCACAACTATGACAAAAAGCATGTTTACTCAAACAGGTTCTGGATTGTTAATCATTGCTTATATCAAAGACGTTTTCCAGAATATCCTAACAACAATATATAGTGATGATGTTTAATACTGTGTCTACAAACTGTATCTTCTTCTCCCTGTGAATCATACAGGAGGTTCTTCAGAGAGATGCCAGGCAACGCCCTGGACAAGAAATCAAATTATGAACTTCTAGAGTAAGACTGGTTTTATTTGGTCCACACTGCCTAATTTAGACAAACAACCAATATATTTCAGCGATTCAAAGATAAATGTTGTGATGCTGTTGTTCTTAGGAAAGATGTTGGTTTGAGAAGGTTCTTCCCCAAAAGCCTGCTGGACTCCCTCAAGGTGAGGCTAAACCACTGTTAATGTAGAAACAGCCACTCTTATCTCTCTGACTAACTGGCCAGGGTCTCCTATTTTGGTTCCAGAGAACAGAAGTGACAGTGGGAGAAATTTCTTTTTGACAATCCTATCCCACTTAGTCGGATGGATGAGCTAATGGTTATTTGACTGAGCGACTGGCTGTCTGACAGTGAGACCAACTTGATGACTGAATGGATGTCTGGCTGAATGGCCGATAATCTGATTGTCTGGAATTAAGTTAAACCTCCTGTTGTCACTCCCTTGTCAGTTGTTTCTTGTGCGTTTCCTGTCTCTGAACTAACTTCCTCCCAGAAAAACGTAACCCTTGGAAATGTTTTTTCCTCTCCCCCCTCTCTCTGTCAGGCGAAGACTCTTCGGAAGCAGATCCAGCAGACCTTTAAGCAGTTTGCTAACCTCAACGACGAGCAGAGCATCCACAAGTTCTTTGAGATACTCTCTCCCATCTACCGCTTCGACAAAGAGTGCTTCAAATGTGCTTTGGGGGTAGGGCCCCACTCACTTCATAGAGAGAAAAAAAATTAGCAGTCCGTTCATACATTTTCCATATCTGAAAATCAATACTAAGCCAGGAGGGTGGGAGGTTGAGCCTGTTCTCATGTAGGGTAGAAAACATGTAGAGTGGAGTGTCATCTTTAATTTTAAAGGCTACCCAGAAGCATACAACGGGAGTATAGCAATTGCAGTCTTTGCCTTTTTTTCCACAGTCCTGCTTTTTATCAGTATATTGTTCTTATTGTACTGAATGCTAACCTTCTTCAGTCTTAAAAGGCATTTAATGTCAAAGTAGTAAAAAACAGATCAGAATATTCAAATAGTTTTATGCTATCAATATTAAATGTTTTGCCATGTCCTATGTTTAGTTTGTTAAGAAGATGATATGATGAAATGTGACGTCTAATTTAATTCTGTGTTTCTCCAACTGTCTTTCTCTCTCCCTCTCTAGTCTAGTTGGGTAATATCAGTAGAGTTAGCTATCGGACCTGAGGAAGGAATCAGCTACCTCACAGATAAGGGCTCAATGGTGAGTTTTCACGTGGACAACTCATCTCACAAGGTCCAACTTTGCACTTGCAGTCCTCACTAAGTAGCTGGTTCAGAATTCACTTTCTTTGAGATGTCGTCTGATTCATGTCTATTCCAACTTGCAGATGATCGCGGTTTGGGCTTTTTTAAATATAAAAAAGCCTTTAGAAGTCTTTCAACCCTAATGTATACTGCGTGCTTGTAATTGGAAGGCCAGAGTGACAATCCACCATACTGCCCTCTTCTGGTTTGCTGCTCTCTTGCCCAAGTTGAAATGAGTCTTGAACATTCCAGTGGCCTGGCAGTTTTGTTATAAAACAGATAATATGAGCTAGAAAATAGTTGCATGTGAAAATAGAATAACTGGTACTATGGGAAAAAAATGTCTCAACCCTTTGCATTCGTGCATGAATAATCTACAGTTCTTTGAAAAGATAATGTCCAGTGAGCTGAATAAAGGGCACCAACATGTGTAGTACGTCATACGTGATTTTTAATATTTCTGTGTATGACTCTGTTTCAGCAGCCGACACACTTGGCTAACTTTAACCAGGTTCAGTCCATCCAGTACTCTGCTTTGGAAGAGAAGGACAGGAAAGGCATGCTGCAGCTCAACGTAGCAGGAGCTCCAGAGGTGAAAACACACACACATGCATGCACTCACACACGCACGCAAACACCTGGCTATCTGATAGTTCCTGGGGAGCTGAAACCTTTTTGTATGTTGTATTTTTGTAGGCTTGTAATGATTTCAGGCACATCATATTATAATAAATGTATGCTTTGTTGACTTGAAATTGCTTCTTCTTGTTGAACATTGTATTTTAAGTTGTAGTAACACACAATCTGCAGGAAAACAGGAAATGAAGTAGGGAAAGAGGGAACCAGCACGTGGGAGGGTGAAGGCGGGTGTTACCATCTGTACTTGAGTGTCAGCGTGAGTGTGTCTGTCGAGAGTGGGTGTGTGTTCACAGCAGGTCTTTCTAGTGGAAAAGCATGTGTGCATCAGTGCTAGAGTATCTCTGTGTGTGTGTGTGTGTGTGTGTGTGTGTGTGTGTGTGTGTGTGTGTGTGTGTGTGTGTGTGTGTGTGTGTGTGTGTGTGTGTGTGTGTGTGT
>JAVQJD010095060.1:0-24573 GCA_036023655.1 Nannoperca australis | reverse complement strand
GCCCCTCGGTGCCCCTCCTTGTCCCTCCGTGTCCCTCCTTGTCCCTCCGTGCCCCTCCGTGCCCCTCGGTGCCCCTCCTTGTCCCTCCGTGCCCCTCCGTGTCCCTCCGTGCCCCTCCTTGTCCCTCCGTGCCCCTCTGTGCCCCTCCGTGTCCCTCCTTGTCCCTCCGTGTCCCTCCGTGTCCCTCGTCAGATCTTCCTCCTCTACTCGCTTTATGATGATCTCCGAAGGGAAAAGTCAACGTCTGGGACTTCTTCTTCTCTTTACTTCATCATGTTTTACACTCTGGATCAAAGGAGGCTGCAGTTCTTACTTAACCTCGGATTAAAAAAAGATGTTTTAGATAATACTGTAGAATAAAGAGCTGGAGGCTTTAAACTCAATAACTCATTTCATTTGATACTAAAGTGAAAATGAAAGTAAATATTAAATTCATCAGAAGTTCTCCCTTATCGATTTCCTGTGTTTGGAAGCGTGTAATAACTCGTAGCTGTGAAACCGAAGACATTCACTTCCTCTTTCATGACCTTTGTGTTTCCTGATAAACTGAAACATTTAAAAACAATCAAAATAAACGAATTAAAAGGAAAAGTTTCAAAACTAAATTCGTTTGGCAGTAAAATAATGAAAGGAGAACACTAGAAATATACTACAGGCTGATTAATATCTCTGTGTTCTTCAAAGTCTAACCCACTAAACTGAAAACAGTCCATTTACAAAATAAAAGTCTTGAAATCACAAAAAGATATATATCTTTGATATTGTTTAGAGTATTTATGATGATTAATCGTGCGGCGTTGTTGAACTGCTGCGTAGATTTATTGGCACACTGTTGGCCAAGCTAGCTTTGCATGTACAGAATATTTACAATATATATAAATGTGTATTTCCTGATATTGAACCATTCTGCAGAAGTAGATTACATTCAGTGAGTTGTCCCTCTGTCACCTGCACTTCCTGCTTAGCGACATGAAGGGATTCATGTCATGGTATTCAGCCAGTGTGAACGTCGGGACACTGCTTTCTCTCTTTACTCCCTCTTTCATCTCTTTCTCCTCATTTTCATATAAAGTACATTTTTATCCTCCCTCTCTCTCTCTCTCTCTCTCTCTCTCTCTCTCTCTGTCTCTCTCTCTCTCTCTCTCTCTCTCTCTCTCTCTCTCTCTCTCTCTCTCTCTCTCGACTTGTTATGCATTTGTTTAGTTTTTTTCTGTCCTTTACTACTACATGTGTTTTCTCTTTTTCTGTCTCGTTCCTCTTCTGCATTTTTCTCATTTTCTCCTCCTTTGCAGTTTTTCTTCCTCTCTCTCTCTACATATATATATATATATTTATTTATTTCAATTTTTTATTATAGTTCAACTTTTATTGCCAGGAAAATAATTCAAGACAGACCATGTGCGTGACGTGAGCAGACACCAGTTCTACACTGTACTTCCATGCACTGCTGTGTAATTATGCTGTACTTTAACATTACATAATACTTCCTTCTCTGATTTACACGGTGTGATGTTGTAACGTTCCAGTCAGAATATCTCGGCCCGGCTGAAATGAAGACATTACTCAGCCCAACCAGCCTCTCTCTCTCTCTCTCTCTCTCTCTCTCTCTCTCTCTCTCGCTCTCTCTCTCTGTCTCTCTCTCTCTCTCTCTCTCTCTCTCTCTCGCTCTCTCTCTCTCTCTCTGTGTCTCTCTCTCTCTCTCTCTCTCTGACACCCTAAATAAACCCAGACTCTCTCCTTGTGAATACTAAATGTGGCCTGACGTACATCCGGGCAGCTCGTGGACACAATGCTGCACTTGTTCTGTCTGGAGCTGGCGCTGTGGTTCTGGGGGGAACGGGCTTTATCGATGCTGAACCCAGTTTAGATTTGATCTATTTTTATCACACGAGAGCTTTGAAGTCTGGGACAGAAATAGACGTTTGGAGCCAACAGCTGTCTGAAGCTGAGTGTACACACGCTTCTCCTCTTACAATGAAACCTGCTCTCAGCAGAACGCCACCTCTCCTCAGCTGTTCTCACAGAAGTGAGGTCGATGTAGTGATGCTTCTGTACATATAGATGAAACGCAGTTTGAGTGAGCTGATTGGCTGGATGTCCAGTAGAGAGCAGAAAGCCTCTTTGAGATATTTTTCTTTTCTGGAGAAATGTGAGTGAGATGAGATCCACAGATGTAGTGACGTGCAGAGAGAACATCTACACTCACCTGCTGTTTAAGTTTCACGTGAGCAACGATTTGGCAAAGATGATGTGAAGGTTAATGCAAGAAAATACGTTCGTTACATGACGACAACTTAATTTGCATAGCTCCAGTCTCTTTTTCAGTTTTCTACTAATTCTGTGCGATACATAAAAAGTGTCGTGGCTCCTCTTGTCACAGTAACGGACGACACGTAGCTCGTTGGAGATTAGCCAGTCCTGCGCGCTCTGCTCCCTGTTCTCTGCCACCTTTACAGAAATCCAGGAAAGTTTCAGCACATCTTTACACCACGAGAAACGCTGGATTTGTTGCCTGGTGACTAAGGTGTAAATCAGCCCTTAATCAGCCGCCTGCAGGAAAACAAGTGTGCTTTGCCTGTTAAGGTGATGTGCATGTTAATTATTTGTTAATGTAATGAATGAACTGGTATCCAGATCCATCCTGAGAGAGGAGCTGTACAGGCGACACTTATAGGAAACAGCTCATTTAGAAAAAGGCTTCAGAGAGCAGGAGGGCAGCCTGGGATCAGTTTTACAGCTGAAGCTCTTCACAAAATGAAATGAAAAAAGCTTTTTATCAGAGTACATAGATACAGATAAAATGTCAAAAATCGAACTTCAATTTGTTTTACGTAATTACAGAATACAGGTAGCAGAAAAAGTAAAGGTGGATGAGGTTATGTGTCTTCTCATGTCTCCACGTAGCTTCATTTGTTTAGTTTTTTAACTGATGGTAGAAGAGTCCCCTGCAGGCTACTTCTTCTATTAGCATGTGCATCCTCAGATGTGCATGTGGAGCTCTCAGGGGAGTGTGGGGTGGTCCACGCCGACTCACACTCTGCCTGGTGTCTGGTTTCATAAACGCACCTTAGAGGACGCAGGTGTGTACGAGCTGTTACATTCCTGCTGCTTCCACTGCGATGCAGAAATGTTGGTTTCCGTCTGCAATTGAGGTTTTGTTGGATGCACCTTCAGTGTGGCTCTGCTGAACTGTTGTTGGTGGACGTCTGAGTACCAATCACCCCACATGGCTGAATTTTAGAGCAAAACAACTGTATTTTCCTGCTAATTAAGAAGCCATATGTTTGTCCTCTTTGCCCAATTACTTCCAAATGAGTGTGCTGCATAGTCACTGAAGGCAAAATACAGAGGAAAGTCTAGTTACATGTTACATGTTGATGTAACGTATCAACTTAAAGTTGTCTAGCAGCTCAAAAACCCTCTCAAAGCAGAAGATAAACATTTTGAATAACGTTTACGGACCTAATTAAAAATGGAGCCTAATTTCATAACCCAATCAGCTAAAACGTTTTTATGTCTTAAAAGGTCTTACACATGTCCCCTGGAATGTTTTACTACACATTTAAAGGCATTAACAGTTTGTGGTGTTTTACAGAGGCTCCTGCTTTCACTGCGTTAACATGACAGCTGTTCAGCCGACGAGCCATTCATCTCTGTGGCCTCCTGTTACGACTTCTGCTTTCTGACTAGAGAGGGAGCCATTCAGCGGCGTTACTTACAGCTCCGTGTTATTCGGTGCATGTGTCCCGGCGAACGGCCCCTTCAGCCTGTGAATGACCCGGTGCCACGCGGCCAGAGCGCTCAACACGCGGAGCTTTAAGACGCTGCCAAGCGACTTTCTGTAGAGCGTTTCTAACACCTCTGACTGGCAGTCTTTATACTGGTGATCTGGGGACATGACATGATGTCTAATGTATCTCAAAAAGTTTCTGTTCTATCGTAGCTAGCGTGTGCACATATCGTTGGGACTGAGCGTCGTGGGCTTGTGAGGTTCAGGGGCTGCACGTTGCAGTCGTTTATATTTTCCTCCTGGTCTCAAGAGGATTTGTCTGTTTGCATCAGTCTGAAATAACTTTTAGGCTGGCTTTGCAGGTCGACATCCAGCGGTGACAAGACGCAACCGTGTCTTTCAGCACATGTTGTTCCGACTGTAAAGATGGCCGATGCGTCTCGACTGCACACAGATGAAGCCAGTGTACCCGTACGGATGCGGGAGCTGCCATCTTGCGCTGGTGACGTCATTTGGAGCCACGCATGAACCAATCACAGCACGCCACAACTTGACCCCTTTTTATAGCATCAAATAAAACATTTAAACCAAACTGATCAGAAAAACGAACGCTTGAACAAACATCAGCGTGATAGGATCTTCCTGACATGACAGGAAGTTCTTGGGAACATTATATTTGACTTTAGTACTTTGATTTTTCAGACTGGAGCAATCTGCTAACATGGAGGGGGCGGGGCTTGTGACCTAAACTGCAGCCAGCCACCAGGGGGCGATCCAGATGTTTTGGCTTCACTTTTGGGAGCTGTCATGTCGTCCATCTTTATACATACAGTCTGTGTCACAGCAACAACAGAAACAAACGGCCCAATAAGAGCAGAGTATGTAAATGATGCACTGAACGAGCTTCAGGTCTTTACTTTAAGTCCGTATGTGAGAGCAGGCAATGAACTTGTGTGTTGGCAGTGACCCAGGATGAGGTCTGAATCTTTGTGAGTCAGGCATAAACCCAGGTTCAGGTTCACATTCAGGTTCAGGTCCAGGTCTACAGCCGGACCAGAACTGTTAGACAGGCTTTGAAATGACAAGAGTCCCTGTTAGGAGTAGAAGAAGCTCAGTCGTGCTTCCACAGAAGAATGAAGGGCAGAACATCCCGTCTACAGACTGTTCTCAGAGTACTTTTCACTGTAGTGTTTGGATGCGCCACATGTCTGATGCACTTTGGTTCCTGACATGGTAACAGGACGGGACTGTGGGTGCTGAAGTTAACAGGAAGTGATTGTGAGTTAATGGAGGTTCATCATATCTGATCCCGTCACATCAGCGTCTGCAGCTCAGTCGTGACAGATTGGTGTCCTGAAAAAACACACACTCACTGTTCTTTTCAGAAAGAAGAATAAACTTTTAATCAAACCACACTCTACTTGTCATAGCTAATTTAATTAAAAGTGTTAATCTTCCAGGTCTTGCCTCCAGGTAGTCGTGGAGATTTGAAACGATGGACGGGGTCTCTCTATCTCCCCCGAGTATAGACGGATGAAGTTTAGGAGGTAAAGACGGTTGGTTGGGTAGATCGTTGATGGACAGGACGATGGGGGCGAATCCCCTCAGCTCACTCATCTATTAGGAGAAGTATCATTTCAACCAAGAATAACATTTAAAGCAGTAGCTGGATGGCTGCCTGGCAGGGATTCTGTCATTCTCAATGTAATTAGTGTGTAAGAGGAGCCAGGAGAGAGTGGCGCCAGACGCCGGCTGAACAATACAGCGGGGGGGGGGGCGCTGATGGATAATTTAACACGGATCTCCAGAAGCCAGCTACACTGTGCGGTGCCTGAGTCCACTGCAGAGAGAGTGTGACATGTGAATGTGTTCAGGTGAAGAAGTGGAGACAGACTGACACATTTCCATAATTCCATACTTTTTCTTATTTTCTCGCTGTTGTAGAAAAAGCCTTTATCTCCGGTGGTTAATGTGCAACGCTCTGAGAGAGAGAGAATTATTATTCATAGTATTCATATGAAATGATAAGCGCCATGTTGTTCTTTTCTGTGTGTTTCTCATGCAGATTATTTTCCGCAAGATCAGCGAGGTGAAGAAGGAGGAGGAGGAGAGGCAGCGAGCGAAGAACGAGGTGCAGCTCACCATCCCGCAGGACCATCCTGTCCGGAAGCTCTTCCAGAAGTTCAAGCAGCAGAAGGAGCTCCGCAACCAGGGAGCAGCAGCCGCCTCGCAGCCGGACCTGGAGAAGAACCAGCTGCAGGTGGAGCAGCACCTGCACCCCCGCAGCCTGCAGCTGGGCCACTCCAGCCTGCAGCACTCCCTGCCGCTCAGCCTGCAGCGCCCCCCCGCCTCCATGCAGAACGGGGCTCCGCCCAGCAGCAGCGTGCTGACCGTGTCTCAGGTCACGCCCATGCAGAGCTCGCTGGCCTACAGCCGTCCGGGCGAGCCTCCTGCCAAGCAGAACAACTGTGATATCATGGAGCTGCAGCCCAGCTCTGCTGCAGGTGGAGGCGAGCAGCCTGTCAGGCTCAAAGTCAGCACCAGCCCCGCGTTGGGAAAGCCGGCCGTCAGGGCCAGCGGCTGGATGCGCCTGAAAAACAACATGGCTCCAGTGGAGGCCAGGAAGGAGGGGCTGAACAACAACGTCAAGGCTGTTTCCGTGGAGATGCTCTCTCAGGAGGGCAAAGGTCAGGAAGCAGGAAGGAGTGGGGATGTGGAGGAGGGCGGGGTGTCCAGCAACAATCCCCTCCGCAAAACGGACTCCTGTGACAGTGGCATCACCAAAAGTGAGCTGCGGATCGACCGGGCGGGGGAGGCGAGGACCCCCGCTGCTGTCACCCCCCTCCTCCACAGCCCTCTCCCCGGAGGAGTGAGGTCCCCTCACCCTTTCTGCCCCATCCCGGAGCAGGCCCTGCAGGCCGCGCTGCACGAGACCCGGCTGGAGCTCCGGGCGGACATCCAAACTCTGGGGGGCCGCCTGGGCGCTCTGGAGAGTCAGGTAGCTGAAATTATCAAACTGCTGTCGGACAAGAAGCGTCCGTCAACGGGGGTGCCGTCTGCCTCCACCACACCCAAAACCAAAATACAACGTCAGGACATTTTCACCGTCTCCAGGCCGGTTTCTCCAGACTCAGAGAAGGACGAGGGGCTCTGAAGGGGGCTCGCCCAGTGGTGTAGAGAGTGTCCTGGAACATCCAGTGATCTCGCGGCACGCTGCTCTGCTGCGACCACGGTTCGGTTTGCAGCTACGCCACTGGTCTCTCTTCTCCGAGATAAAAAACTGGCTTGTTTAACATTTGCACACAGACTTTTATCTCCCGCTGAGTTGATTGTACATACCTCTCTATGCATGTCCAGCTGGATTCTGGTCTGCCAAAGAAACTACTGAACGTACTTATTGCCTGTATATTATGCAGTTGACTGCATGCAAATGGAATTTAAAGAAAACCGACATTTTATTGAGCTACACTGTACATATGAATATTTTTCATTGATAATTTACTATGTGGACATTCAGGGTTTGCATACTGGTAGCACTATAAACACCGAACAACTAAAGGGTTTACTGGCAAAGGGATTGTGCATGGATTAGTTATAAATAGAGAAGTGGAAAGGGACGGAGGGTTTGTCTTTTCTTTGCCTGTGAGATGAAACAGAAGTTTGATTCTCTGTCTCACCTCGCCCTCTGAGAACACAGATTCCCAAATGTGATGAAGAAGCTTCCTTTAAGGGACTTCTCTGCTATGTTTTTATATTACTTCATTAACTTTGCTTTCTATAATGATTTCTATTTTTGATTACAGAAACGTCCTTGGCCTCAGTTGTTGATGTCCGGTAAACCCTTAAATGGTCTTTTTGTTAGAATCCTCCTTGTGTCTATGCATCGTTGGGGTACGCCGCAAGAATCTTCTCAATATTATACCTTTGTTTGACATTTCCGTTGTTCCGTTCCTCTGCATGAATCAGGGATGGCAGAATGCACTTTGGGTAAAGCTGGGATGACAAGAAGGCTTTGGGGAAATAACACGGAGTTTAGTTCACATAAAAGTCCACTCAGCACAGTGACATGTAATCCCACAGCCCCGGCACCACACGGCAGTCTTAACCAGCGATCCCATCAACGGCAAAAAGCTCCAGTAATAAAACATGGAATACTTACTTTTTATGATATCACTTCTAAATCTGCATGCAAAGGAGTAGTTTTATGCTCCAGAGTGCGTATATACAACCTTGTATATGTATATATATGTATATATATTTATACATATATATATACATATATATTTACATACACACATAGACGAACAGAACATAGACGAACAGTAGCTATCATGGAAGCCTCGAATAGTTTTAAATGCTGCTTTATTACATAATGTACAGTGTGTGTGAATGGACGGGGCAGAAAACAGGTTTCAGGTTCTGGCGGCCATATTGGACGTCGTTAGCTCTTGTTTAAGTTAACAGCTGATTGGATTTACGCTTTTATTAGACAGTTAACAGTAGAGAGATTTTAATCACACTCAAAGTAGGATCCCCTCATTCTTGGGAAGAAGTATAAACTAAAACAAGTCATTTGTGGTCACATTAAAAATCTATTTTCCCTCCTGGTCTATGGTGACGTTCGACTCGCAGAGTCTCTCTCCGCTGTCAACAGCCTGGAAAATGATGAAGATTAATAACTGTGTGTTGTGCCGAAGTGGCACAAGGTCGCACTAGTTGGAGGCGAGCTCAGCCATGAGATCTCTGTCAGAATGCTAATCAGGTTCTGCTTTGGAACTTTTTGGGAAGAACCCACTTTTAATGGCTTCTGTTGTGTTCAATGTGAGCACACCAGCCGCGTTTTCTGCTCCAACCTGCCTCACTCTCACACCGCGGGGAGTTTCCCGGTGCAGCCCTCGTTCTCTCTGCTGTTGGCCACTGAGCAGATCCCCTGCGAGAACCAGGGGCAAGTGCCTTGCTCAGGGGCACCTCGGCAGCAGTTTCAGGCCCCTAGCATGAATGCAGAAATAGATTTATTGGAGGATTTCATTGATGGCTACCGCTGTACCTATGTAGAGCAGCACATACGCTTCATATCTCTTCATCTCACTGATAACCTGTCACTTGTATTGAATATCATGCAAAGCTATGCAACATCTGATGCTCTTACACTTGTGAAGAGGCTGATTCTGATGGACTTTTATTGATCTGTAGTGTATAGTATAAGTAGCCGAGCCAGGATTTGATCAATTGTTGCAAATATATCATTTTGACAGATGGAGGATTTTGTTTGCGTGTAGATAAGATGAGATATCAGTTATTTATGTTCAGCGCCTACACTTAGTGATGGGTGCATGAAATCTTCTTCAAGTCACTTGAGTTTTTGACAGGAAATCTCTAAAACCAACTAATGACAGAATTCCCGAAAGCTTGAGTTGTACGCATGTAATGCACACACAGCATCTTAACGAGTGCTTGTGCCTCTTCCTGACGACGTGTTTCTAGTTTGACCAACTGGGCACGACTCACTGTGGCTCACTCTCATTTGGCAGCAGAGTCTCTTCTCTGGGAGATGTTAAAAGCTTTTTGGGAAACCAGGAAATCACTTACTGACAGAGCTGCAGGAACAGACGGGGGGGGCAGCGAGAGCGTCAATTACAAAAGAACTCCCAGAATGCACCAAACGTCACAAATCTATCTGTCTAACTCTGAGAGGAAGCTCTGGGATTTAAAGACCCCTGCAGATGCTCAGTTTGACTCGTGCTGATGGTGACCTACTATGGAGCTGATCTGAGATCATATCACTGTTAGAAACAACAACCGACAGAGGGGAGCTGCTGTTGTTCAGTTCTCTTTTTGAATTTCCTGTTGCTGTAGGAGTCCTGCTCTTGAACACATCACATCTCGATAACTGTCCTGAAACTTGGACTGTGTTAATGTTTCTCCGAGATGAGTGTGATCACTACAGGCTGCGTCCTGTTCTGCTCCTCCTGCAGCAGCAGGACAAAACACCAAGCTCTGGAAAACGTACAAATCCAGTGCTGAGGAAGGTTTGGTCCGGAAATATATTTCAAAAATCCACAATTTTAGATTTGCAATCCAGAAAAGTGCTCCGTCAGCAGTTGAAGTGCATGATGGGATGCAGGACAGGCGACTCTGACGTCTCTCCGGTCTGAGAGTTTTTCCTGTCAGCGAACTCGCCTGAAACTTTGCGACTTGTTAGGTCTGTGTGAGGAGACACGGGGCCTCCGAGAGCTCATCCTCTTTATCCATTAGAGCAGGGCCCCTCCTGTGATCTGAGCCCCGCACACACACACACACACACCTTTCAGCACAGGATTTTTCGGCTTTGCCACTTGAATGTACATGGACGCTCCCCAGCCGCTGGCCCCTCTCTGCTCTCTGGGAGCTGACATGGTTCTTTTGTCTCCCTCTTTACATTTAGAGAAGAACTCTCTCTCCTCTCTCTCTCCTTTTCTTTCTTCCGTCTTGAAGCTGGTAGGAGCATCCTCTTCGATCCCTCTCTCTTCTCCACCTTCTCCTCTCCTGTAACTCCATCACGCTCTCCTCAGCATGCCGATGATGCGCAGTGTCTCTGTGCGTCGTGCCGACTGACTGACACCATGAATCCACGTCTCTGGGGACGGGCGGGCACGACCGAGGGGGCCTCATTTATTAAAATGATCCTTTGGCGTGATTCAATTCCTGCATATTGCATTGAAGACGACACTTAAAGGAATGGAAGTCATTTCCTGGATAGTGAAAGGTCTTTTTTATTGTGTCACTTAGCTCAGAGAGTCGACGCGACCTGCAGGATTCATTTTTCATCGGATTCAGTCGTGAAACCTTTGGATGATTTGAATAAACGGGGCCCTTCTCTCTCTCTTCTACTGGAATGTGATCAGTTTCTACTGTTTTTGTTAAAGCAACAGTAGGGAGCCGCACTGAAATCCCACTCTGACTCATGTATTGTTTTACAGTTGCACACTTAAACTGTAGTGTCAGAATAATAAACAGCCGTCTGGGAAACTCTCTGCGGGCTTCACTCCGTCTTTGTCTCCCTCTGTGTGTTTAGAAACATCTCCCCGTTCACTCACTTTCTGGGCATTAAGTAATCAATGAACTGTGATCAATCTGTATTGGCACGTAGCAGGAGCTGGAACAGCACAGAACGTTCTCTGTCTCCACCTCCTGTTGAGCTGGAAGGAAAAAACAAACAGTCCTGCAGGAAACCCTCCCGTCACGACGGCTGCATCATACAGAGAGCTGTCATTCATGTATTCATATACACATGGGGTGGACAAAGTAACAGAAACACCTGTCAGCCTCTGAAAATGACCGTAGAGGCTTACAGTCAGTGTACATCCCAGTGTCTTTTCCTTTAATACTCTTTCTTTATTTACAGCTCAGGTTAGTAACTTCTATGTACTCAGAAACAAACCCATCAACCTGACGTTCAGCTTCTTCTTTCTTCCGTTTTATTTGAGTTTAATAACTCAGTAAATATCCCCAACTTGTATAAACGTGGGAATATTTGGACTTTATAAGTTGAGCAGAACTTCAGTGAACTGGCTCTTTAGGAGGAGCAGGATTAGGTCACAGCTACGACTCTGTAGCCTCACTGCTTGTGAGCGGGTGAATCTCGGGTCAGACGAGTCCCTCTAAGCTTTTTAATTGCGGTAATAAATGGAAGCTGAGAGATTGACTTGTTTCTGAGTCGAACACGTGGGTTCTTCCTGCAGGATGCACGTCTTATTACACAAACTGCTCTGTCAGGAGTCAGACACGGGGTTTGGAAACCTCAAGTCCTGCAGCTTAACCTTCTTAGACATCTTTGGTATTTCTCATTGCTCTTTCTCTTTCTCCTTCAATCTCACTTTTCTGTTCCTCTTTGTGAGCAGACTGTAGATTACAGGCTCCTGGCGGCTGCTTCGTAAGAGGATCAGTGTAATATGAAATAATCTCCAGTCCCAGTTCAACACCACTGAATCTCATCAAGGTTCTCTGACAGCGTAGATGTGTCGCAGTCGCTGCTGTAGTTTGTGTTGCAGCCACTTTCTTATCGGTGTAGCTATTTATATGTCTGCCTTTCTATCCATTAATCTGTCCAACTAATCCAGTCAGGCGTTTCTCTGACGTTTGTGGTGTGAGAGGCCAATTACTTGCAGACAGCAGAATTATCACGGTTAGTTTCCTCGTGGACGGCGAGCCAAAGGAAACACAGAGGAGAAATTAGCCTGTCAAGACTCACCTGCAGCCGCCGCCGTCTCCCGAAGTTAAAGCTGAGCCTCGTTCTGGTGGCAAGGCGAGGCACACGCTAACCCCCATTAGCGTCTCCTCAAACTGGCTGGGAGACGCACTCTTTCACCCCAAGTGACACCCGTCAGATTCTCTTTAAACAGATTTAATTGCTGCAGGTGAAAAGTCTTTCTCTCGCTGCAGTCTGACGGTGCTTTTAAGATCATTCACTCCAGAATTGTTTCTTTTAAGTGTCAATCACGATGTGTTGGAGTTAGTATCTTAGTTTCTTTTTGTGTGAATCAACAGATTTAAAGGCAGTTTTGCTCTTTTCAAATCCAAAGCAACATATCAGCTCTACTGGAAATAGTGGTTTCAAAATTCTAACTATGTGGTACATTTTGGGAAAAGTAATTTTGAAAAATTAATCTTCAAATGTATAAAAAGTATTGACTTTTATGTCGAAAGCATTCATTTTGTCAGCTAAGGTCTGTAGTTTTTAAAAATGTCCATCATTCATGTTAGATTAGTACTAAAACGCAAACTTTTGCTGCTTTTTAACCTCTTTAATTCATCACAGCAGCCTGATGAAGAGGCGTATTACTCATGTTCAGCATGCAGATTCAGCCGAGTGACTCATCTAATATCAGTGATGAGCGCAGAATAAATCTGTGGGATTATTAAGAGACAAAATTGGAGCTTCTATAATTGAGTGAAAACCGACAGGTTTCTTGTCTGTTGCTGCACAGAATCACTGAAATGTCTACAGAAAGTTTCTAAAGATTATTCTGGGGGACTGACTGATGACAAAATGCCACTAACCATCACCTCACGCTCTACAGACAAAAACCGACTTCCTTAAAAGCAACAATTTCCAGTGAAGCGCAAAGAAACCAGCTCCTGTAACTCTTCATCCATCCAGCTTCCATGAGGGGACATGTACAGTTTGCTGCCTGAAGCCACACGAGGCTCAATTTATCCAGTTATTTGGGTTTTCAGGTCCTCTACATGCATCTAACACTTTGTTTTCATTTGCAATCACATAGAGTACAGGTAGATTCACATGTTAGCATTTTAACAATGCAGCAAAGTCAATTCTTTAAGGCCAGCTCACCAACCAAGTGACAACTCTGCTGATGAGATGCAAATCCAGTCTTTCCAGGCAAAATCCAGAGGTCCCTGAATGCAACACAGCAGGTGGCTCACCACACCAAAGGTGAGTTCATGCTTTCCACATGTTAATGATGATGAAATCAGAGAAACCTTCAGAGACGAAGTTGAATATGAAAGAGATACAACTCTCACAAGTAGTCATTACGATGTTTTTACCAGAACCGAACTGGGACAGTTACAGTTACAAGACGAGGACATTTATGGACATTCATGTGTGCAAATGCAACTGAAAGTACAGCACAAATTGCTCCAAACTAATTGGTGTGTGGGTGAAGAGGTCAAATGACTCCTCTGATCTCCGTGGAGTTTGTTTAATGCCAGCTGCTGAAAGTCAGATATCAGGGACAGAAACAGCCGTTTCCCTTCAGAGCTTCGTGAGGATGAAACGTTATCCGATCCTTCCCCTAGAGCTGCTGTTAACACAATGCTTGTATGATAATTATCCTGTGAAAGATCACTTGGATGTTGGAAGCCTTTGTGAGAAACTGGAAAATTGGGCTGTTAATAGAAAATGTCTCCAAGCGTCGGTCCCCACAGACGCCACCTCCGTAGATTCAATATTGAACCTGGCCATTGATTCTGTCACGACTATGAAAAGATCAGCTGAGTGTACAGACCAAAATAATCAATCCCTGCAGTCTGTAAATTTAATCTAGCATTTATTGTCAATAAGAAATCCTCTCGCGGTCTCATGTGACGAGTTCAGTAACAGTTCTAGTCCCGTTTTTTATTTCTTATTAAAGTTTTCCACACATTCTCCAATAAGAAGCGTGTTCTGATCTGACGGCCCTCTACAGGACCACGTTGTTTGTCTAAGCTAACATGTTAGCTTGCTAGCCACCTATTGTTCCTAATAACTCATCTTTATTTAAATTCCTGTTTCTTTTTCTTGTGAGTGAGAAAACACTAGAAACATGAAGATATTTTGTTACATTATGAAGATGTGTTTTCTGGATCGTAATCACGACTTTGATTTTGATGTGAACACTATTATTTAGAAGACCTGTAATTATGGCAACACCCACATGAAAAGAACTAATGTGAGAAGGTCTGGACACTAGTGATTTATAGTGCAAAATATTTAGAAATATCCATGTCTGAACATCCTCCTACCACCTCCATCATTAGTGTCTAATAATTAAGTAAATGTCAAACCTAGATCAATAGATCCAGGATCAAACATCAGTGGGAACACTTGTAACAAATGAGAATCTTGGATGTACTGATCTTTGAAGGGACCGTCACTGTGTTCACAAATCCAAACGTTCACATAACACAAGATGTGCTGTACACATTTAATTGATCCCTGGACAGAGTCGGCATTCTGCCACAGCAGCAAACAGAGACGCTGAAGAACAAAGAAAAAAAAGGATAAATTAAGTGTAAAACATTAAGCATTTGTTGATTATAGTCTAAAATATTGTGGGTAAAATTAAAATCTAATTCCAGTTCTTATTGAAATTACGGTGATTTGAATGACTGCATGTCTCACCTCTGTGTCTGCATGCGTTCCCGCTCTGTTTATTACATGTAAGGACATTTGTCTGATCTGATTTCAGCAGATTACATCATCAAAAGGAGGTGGAAGTTAAGCAGACTAGAGGATATCCAGGATCTGAAGCCTTTCAGCCCACTAGGCCACCACCACACTGCGGGAGCGCTCGTGTGGCAGGCTAACTTCTGTAGCTATAAACTATTTTGCTGCCTCATTTTTACATTTGTGTTTATGAACAGATTAAACAAACGAGATAGACTTTTACGGGACTTCCACCCAGTGTGTGAAACCAAAAGTCAACGTTGACTCATTTGAACTGACGTGGACTTCGTACCTTAAGTTTCCTTCATAAGTAAAGTCACGTAACTAGCATGTTTGTAATAAAAGCTAATAAATCTCACCAAACTGCATTAACCTTGAAATTCCTTTCAGCTTCACTGTATGTTGAGATAAAGATGCATGTTGTTTATATTTCTAATCTCTCCTTTATTCTCTTCTATTCCTCCACCATCTGTTCCTGTGGTCAGCGCCTCATTTTCAGGCTACAGACACTTTCACATTTGTGCTCAATTTCTTTTAGTTGCTTTTAATTTTGTGCATTTGTAAAATGAAGAGTTCGTCCTCTGGATGAAAGCACCAGCTGAAATCCCTAAAATGAACCAAATGAAAAGTCTGTGTGTCTCTTTGTGTAGATAGAAATGTGCTTTCGCTGCTGATTCCTGGTGAATGGGGTTATGTAAAGTCTAACACACGGGTGGAGTAGAGAGGCAGTGCTGTGACCTCCCGGCGTTGTAGTGGCATTATTGTTTTATCTCCTGCAGCGGAGGTGGGCGTGCTGCGACCCCCCCGCCACCACTCACGGTTACGTTGTATGTCAGTGATATTTTAAGGCTAATAGGCTGACAGACTGCATCCAGCGGGCGATCAGTTCTAATGCAGCGAGGGGGATGGTGACAAACTCATAGTGGTTATTTATAACTCCACTGTAACTGCACTGAAAAAATGTCTCAATATCTGGTCTTTGTGTGTTTTAAATATATATTTGATCCTACTTTAACTGATTTGATTGTCCTGTTTGTAAGGAGCCTCTTTGTGACGGCTGGCTTCACACTTTTGCCTTCAGACGTGGTTGCATGACATGTTGCACAAGTTCGTTTGAACATATATCCCCATGTTAACAATGTCACACTTCTGTGCTTCGTCATTGGAAGGTCACGGGAGTGTTGTCTCCATGCTAATATGCTGTACAGCAGCAGATGCTATTCTGTTAATGGAAATATTTAGTTTAATTTCTAACTTTCTAAATAAAGAGAATAAAATCAAAGATGTTCTGAACACTGACGGGGATGTTTCACTTACTGTCATTGACCTCAGCCAAGAAAGTCAGCTAGTTAGTTCTGATTTACTCCAAAGTTAAACTGCATATATCAAAGTAATGAGCTAAATTCTAAAAATGGAGCAGAATCAATAACAGCTATTGATTATCTTTGCGTTACTGACACAGTGTTTGTCATCATGATAATATATTCTCACTCAGTGTCATTCAGGAGACCCGATGGTTGGAAAGACATCAGGTTCACAGGTTCAGTCAAAGTGAAACTTACTGAATGACTATATTATATAAAATACAATATTCATATTTTATGATCTGAATATTTCAGCTCAGTATTCCTGGTCTTCTATGATGTCATGTGATCCTTTCTCCTCGTCACAGAAATATAAAGTAATGCTGTAATTGTTCTTGCAGAGATATGCTCTTAACTCATGTTATGCATATTAAATTAATATAAATCTACAAACTAACCAGAAACTCTAACAATCAGATAAAAGTCCAATATTTCCTTTGAACTGAGCACAAAGTGTCCAGTAAACGACCAGCGTCTCCTGACGTCTCCTCCTGCTTCTGGAATTATTGCTTCCCATGACTCTTCCCATGATTCCACAGCTGGAAAAGTGCCGTGTGAAGAGTTTCCTGCCCGTTCATCAATCTCCACCCACGGCGCCGTCATATTACATGTCAGTGGCGATGACGATCTCAGGCAGGGTTTATCCTCTGCCATCCTGCCCCCCCCCCCAGGAGCAACTGTATAATTCATGACTCCAGTTGTTACCTGTCAAGCTGTTTTACAGGAAGTGGAGGGGAAGCTGCCCTGAAGGCTCCACTGCAGTTTTCCACCGAGAGACAGAAACTGACCGTGTTTTTGTGACTTGCACAGTAGTGTGCTGAGAGAACATGCATGCTTGTTTCTGATTGGCCTGGAAGGTGTTAAAGACATTTATTTCAGTGTAAATGTTAAGATGACACCTCAAGTTAAATGTCAGTTCAACCTTCAGTGTCAGTCAACATGCAAAGGGGTTTAGTTTGGTTATTTTTCCACCTGACACGTGTTTCATGACCAACAGATATCAGATGTTTCTATTAGAGCTACATCCAACCATATTAGCTAATAGCAGAGATATCCGTATTGATGTCTGTGAGAAGACACAGAACACAAATGTACAGGAACCTTAAACATAAAAGTTATTTCCCACTTTCCTTAGAGACAGAGGAGTGAGTAATTTGTAGTTTAAGGGACAAAGAATTGTTTTAGGCAATAAGGATATGATTTTGATCCCATAACATATCTGCAGAGTTGCAGTGTCAGTAAATGATAATCTGCTTAGTTTGGAGTCAGTCCACAAACCCAAATATATAATTAGATGGACTTTCTGGAGACCGCTGTGTGAGATTTAGTTTTACTTACAGTAAGTTCGTCTCATGTGACTCACAGTAACTGCACTCGCTTTAAAACTGCACCTCGTTCCACCCTGAACCAAAGGTCTGATGTGAGTCACTGTGTCTCCCCCTGAGCTCCCAGAGGACGTCGAAGACCTCAGGTCAGGAAGCTCCATTGATGGTTTCCTCCTCCCTATCTGCCTCTTCACTACAGTCCCCCTGCCAGGAGCTGCTGCAGCCCCGGCCTCCTCCCTGCAGCCCCAGGAGGAAGTGCTAATGTCAGGAATGATTAGGACAGCGGGGGTTGTTATAGCGGCTCTCCTCTCAGGGTGGTTGAAGATAACAGAGGTCTCTGGAGAGCTAACAGTCCAGAGTCCTCTCCGCTGTGCCTCTCCACCCTTTAAAGCCTCTCCACCCTCACACAGGCTGCTGCTGCTTTCTCTTCTGGCCTTCTACAGAAACTAAACTCTGCACAGTTGACAGCAGCAAAGAGGTGCCTTTGTGTTTTATGACATCCATCGTTGGGATTTTATGAGCTGAAACAAGATCAGCTGTTGGATTTTGTTTGCATGTTGTTTGCTTGTTGGTAAGAGGAAGTAAAAGTTCTGCTACCGACCAAAACTATTCCCTAAACTGAACGCACATACAGTCACTGAAAGGAAATTCCCAACATTTCTAAATGGCAGCTGACTGCAAACTAATCAAATAATCAAATAACGGTTGAATGCCTCCAGCATGAAGAGTCATGTCGTGTCCTCGGAAGTTATTTGATCTCTGATTTTTAAAGGTTGCTACACTCACTTTGCTAGCTACATGCTGCATTAAAAATCCAATTGTTCACTGATTGTTTAAATTAAAACTACCTTTAAACATTTTAAACAGCAACTTAACTGCAGCGGAAAATAAAGTAATTTAAATACAAATTTGAATTCAGCATGAAAATCTAATTTAAAAGCCACAAATCAACATCCAGCGCTTCTAAAGAAGAAGAAAACCACATGAAATAGTGAAGGAAGTCATGTTTTCTAGTGATTCAGATTCACTACGGAGAAGAAAAAAGAACCTTTTCACTCATCGCCACACTTCCCCCGCCTCTGATTAAGGTCGGCTCTCGGAGCTGCATTTGATGTACGACTCGTGCTAGATAAATAAAGTTTGATTGATTGTTTGAGATACTTGGAGGCTGCTCTGTAATTGGAAGGTCACGGGTTCAGCAGCAACACCATCAGCAGCTCAGCCATCCAATCTGCTCTTCACTTACTTCAACGGATCGGACTGTTTCTGTACTAACGTGCTATGAAGTAAATGCATGTTTTTGTGTTAATGTATATATATTTAGTGGATAAAGACATAAAAAAGACTAAAATCAATGATGTTCTGATAATATTTAATTGAAAGTCAGATCGTCAGTTCTGATTTTAGGCCTTTGCACATTTTGTTGCACGTAAATAATATTTTCCAAACCTGCAAAGCAATCAGCGACAGAGGAGCGATGTTGTGGCTTTTATTTTTTCGGTTTCGCTTCAATCAAAATGCATCTTGTTCACAGAATTCAACATGGCGGATCGTTTGATCGTCTTTGTTTCAATGAACCCTGTTTACCTCAGACGTACGGTTTCTCCTCTGCAGCTGAAGTGAACGGTCGTAATAATTCACAGTTTCGTTCTCCTCGCCTCATCATGTAAAAACCTTTACTCCCAAGTTAACTACGTATATCAAAGTACTCATTAATCTTCTAAAAGTGGAGCAGAATCAATACCAGCTATTGATTATCTTTGCATCTTTCATGATAAGTGATCAGTGTCATTCAGCATTCAGATGCCGGAAAGGTCACAGGTTCAGTCAGAGTGAAACTTAGTGACCGACTGAGGGTATAATATCAAATATCTAAATGCAGTGATGGATTACAAATGAAATATTATTATTTTATGATGCTGAGTATTTCAATGATGTTGAGCACAGTGTTATTTGCACGAGGAAAAAGCTTTTTTTATGAGCTGCAGCTATACTATATAACGTGTGTGTGTGTGTGAGTGCGTGTGTGTGAGTGTGTGTGAGTGCGTGTGTGAGTGCGTGTGTGTGAGTGTGTGTGAGTGCGTGTGTGAGTGCGTGTGTGAGTGCGTGTGTGAGTGTGTGTGTGTGCACAGAGACAGGACATTCACATGTTTTGTTTGCCCTGCAGCTGACAGCGAGCAGCCCTTATGAAAGAAAGAAACCCTCCGTGAGACACAGACCTCCTGCTCTCATTCTTTCTTTTGATTGAACTCTGACACAAAATCACACTTGATGTTCTTTGTTGCCCGAGTCGTATCTTTTCATCACCTGACAGTCCGTTTCACAGTAGATATGGGGGGCCAAAGGTAGAATGCTGGCCGGTCGCCGAAAGGTCGCTGGCTCGAGCCCTTGAGCAAGGCACTGAACCACGGAAGTGCTCTGCTGCACTGCAGGCGACCCTGCACGCTGACCTCTCTGATGAAACACATAGTTTTGTGTCGCAGTTTGAGTGACACACTAGCAAGTCATATGTGAAAAGGACAAAGGTTCGTTTGAGTTTTTGAATTGAACAAAAGATCCGTTTTTGCACAGTTTTGATGCATCAAACTAACTTGTAGTGCGTTTGTTATTGCACATTATGTTACAGTCACTCTTTCACCTGATGAAGACCAATCCTGGACCTTCATCCAACCCCACTCAGCACGTCAGTGAAATAATGTGAAGCACGTTGAAGCATGTCCGTGCCTTGGCGTCCATTACGGTTTCATTACCTGAAAGACTGCACACGTGTAGCCTCCTCCTCCTCCTCCTCCTCCTTCTTCTAAATAAAGCTCATTGTTTGAATTATTTACAGTTTATAACAGAAAGTTAAAGATGTATCCAAAAGTTGTTACTAAAGCATTTTATAGAAAACATTTTCCTCTTGTGATGAGGTCAGCTCAGAAAATGCTTCCACACACAAAAATTACTCATAGTTACTCAATTTACACTCACTATTAAATATTCTAAACAAAACACAGATGAATTCTGCCTTTAAAGAAACTGGAGTACACATCAGTACACATCCTCTGCAGCAGTTCAGAGTGTGGACGCAGCGAGGGATGCTGGGAGGAGTGTGTTCTGGTTCCCTCTGGGCGCCGGGGCTCAAACGCAGCCCTGCAGCTCCTCGGTCAGGTGAGCGCTCAGGTAATACGTAAACCCTGTTCTCCTTGGGAATCATATAAATAACAACACTTATTAAGGACTCCAGCGCTGATGACTAACCAGCAGGAGGTTTGGCCTCAGAGCTCAGGTCAGTTAGTTAAGCACTAACGAGTGGTCACGTCATCATCGGCTACAGCAACCACAACACTTGCACTGATTGCTTCGTTTACAAGTAGGTGACATATTTCTGCATTTTAAAGAAAACACAAAGTCTCACAGGTGTAAAAGAAAGTTCAGAAGGTCCAGGTGTGACCCCCATCTGCCCTACTGAAGTGTCCTTTAGCAGGATGCTCCAGGGATGTAGTTCTGACCTTTGACCTCCCTGTAGACCAGTGCTCATGGGGTGGGGGAACAAGCTCTGACTCAATTTAAAATCACAAATTAATCCCTGTAATAGTCTAATGAATCAATCAAAACTTGCCTGTGTTTGAAATTAAAATAAGGGTGAGATTTCTGTGGTGAAACGGTTTGAATTAAATCTGCACGACTAGTTAATACAGCAGCTCAACTGTTCATTTATTAATAGAAACTGTAGGTTAGAGTCTGACAGCATTCGCATGATTAAAGCAACAAATAAAGCAAGTGATTCTGAGTAAAAGTCACCTAATATTTAACATAGTGATAAAAATGCTTCATTCTAAGCAGGACAGGAATCTAACTAAATTTAACCAAACGATATGTTTTATAGAAAAATAAGGAATAAAGTTGCTAAATGTGCTAATACACACAATGCACCTGAATATTTCTGTATAAACCTTTAAAATAAATTTCTAGTATTTCCCCCCGGCTGTGATTAAAAGTGTATATTTGGTCCAATTTGAGATTTGTGTCACACAGATGTGATGCACTCAGTGGTGCTGGTCACACAGACTCCACAGTCACACCTCAGGGCCACGGGGTAGGTGTACGTCGGGTCCACGTTCGGCTGGCAGTTGGGCAGTTTGGCGGTGACCAGGCGCGTCTCGTTGTAGGTACAAACCCGCTGGTAGGACTCAATGAAGGGGGGGTCCAGGACGGGCTTCTGGAAATACAAACGGACCAACAATGATCTTTGATAACTTGTCAAATTAAGATATCTGATCATGTTTACTTTGGAGGTTGCCATTCTTCTCTACAGGGGGCTTTCACCTGGCGGCCATATTGGAGGTCTTCAGCTAATATGCAACAAGCTTATTCTTTTTCTAAATGTGCAGCTAAAGTTGACTTTGAATTCTTCACTTCATCGCTTCAGCTTTGTGTTTTGTGATGTCAGCCACTGTTAACATCTTAACATCTTAGTTTTGCACAATAGCCAATTCTTCTAGAGAAAACTAGAGTGTTTTGGTGGCGAAATATTAAAGCAGCTAACAAAACCAATTCAGTCAAATTCATGCGGAAGTTGAAATCTGTAAAGTTTCTTAATTAACTGGATCTGCTGTGTTCTTCTTTTAGAGATCATGTCTTTAATATAACCATCAAAATGTGAGATGTGGTGAAGTAAAAGCTGCATTGTTTGCATCGTCTTGCAGTCTTTTACAGCTCATCACCACCACTGTGTGCATGTGTATCAGATCACCTCCAAGTGTGTGTAGAGCTCAGAATATAACCAGTAGGAGGGCCCACTCCTCCAAACATGGCTCTCCAGCGCCACCAGTGGTGGAAAACACTGGTACGCACACGGTACCTTTAATGACTCAGACACTGACGTGGACACTTTTCATTGCTAATGGATTATCTTATTCAGTTCAGTGATGTTTGAGGGGACATTTGAGACAGATCTCTCTGTCAGCCTCTATTAATTATTTGTGTTCTATGAATTGAATCTTATTCTGCTGTTGCAGTAATTAAACGTCCGCTGGATGCACAGGAGGTGAGACTGTAAACCCTGAAGCTGGGTAGCTGTAATTAGAGGCTGTCCTGTGACCCAAAGTTGACCGATATGACCCCTGACCCCCAGTCTGTCCTACAGACTGTCCCTAAAGCAAGACATCGACTCCCTTCTACCCCTCTGACCTCCCTGTGGGGTAGAGCAGACAAAAAGATGAGTCTCCCCCCCGAGGGGCATCCATAGAGTATCACAAAACAAACCTCGTGCCACCAGCTACACTGCAGTAATAAAGCAGGGTAGAGAGAATCATGAGCCTCCTAATGCCTCTTGTCACTGAGTGCAATGTACCAGATGAAACTTGAGATTTCACAGCATTTTTGTATTTTTTTGTAATCATTTTCCGGCAACTTATGAAATCCAATTGTGTCCCTTATGCACTTGAGGCATTGTTAAGGAAACTGCTGCTGTCACTTCAATCTCTGGGTTCCACGCTGCTTTCCGTTCCTGCAGAACGTTAACTCAATTTCAGTGCACGCTGCTCCAAACGCCTCCAACTGTATGCAAGAGTTACTCTTCAGACAGCCTCTGGTTACTGCGGGACTGTAGGTTACTGTAACGCAAAATGTATTTTTCTTGGACGTGTGACGTTCAGACAGATAGAGTCTGTCCCTCTATCTGTTCTAACAGTTGTCCTTGTGTCTGCTGTATCTGTGGAGCAGCTGGACCTCTGCCTGCTCCTGCAGCCGACCTTGCACTGACCTCTCTGGGGAGGGAGGAAAGTGAAACTGTGTTTTCTCCATGAGGATCTCTCAGCGCTACAGTATTTGTTTGCTGTCTGTCTCCCTGTCTGTCTCTGTGTATTTGGCCGTCTGTCTGATTCTGTATCTAATCCTTCTACTTTTTCTTCTTCTCCTCTCTTTCTTCAAATGTAAGCGGAAGCAAACAGCAGACTAATTTCTTTTGTGTAAAGTTGGCAGCCCTGCTTACGCCACTTCTCCTCTCCTCCCCTCCTCCTCTCCTCTCCTCCTCTCCTCCTCTCCTCCTCCTCTACTCCTCCTCTCTTCCGTAGCTGATATGTGATTTTAAACAAACCTTTCAGCCAATCACAATCCAGTATTTGTCACAGTTAAAATCAGTCGGTGCGTTCAAGTGCTTGTGAGAAAGTTAGATTTTATTGTATTGCATGTTGATCATTATTGTAATAAACTACTGAAGAAGAAGAAAAGAAGAGGAAGTGATCAAAGTGTGTTTCTCCTGCAGAGACTCGACTGTGTGTCCAAACTGAGGGAGGCAGCGCCCTCTGCAGGACGTCCTGCAGCTCCGCAGGTGCGTTCACTGACTCAGTTACCTGAATGTTTCAGATATGAATCACATTAATCAATATGAAGCCGATCAGCAGCGTGTGATTGATTGATTCAGGTGGGCGATGAGCTGTCGGACCTCCTCGTCTTCACCCTGAACGTCTGTCGACTCGATGCCGCGCGAGACTTCGGTGAGTTATTCGTGGTTTTAAAGAAGCCTGTCGGGGTTTCTGAGAGTTATAAACCCGTGGGAGCTGTTCTGTGTTCGGCCCCCAGGTTTCGCGGTGACGGGTCACGTGGACGGCACCGGGAGGAGCCGCGTCTACGTCAGCGAGGTCGACCCGCTGGGGGCGTCGCACGGAGAAGGTGACGAAGACGAGTCTGCTGTCGAGTGTGATGGAGCTTTATTGTGAAGGATGAACGGAGCGGACTTCCTGTGTGATGTTGTAGTGAAGGTTGAACTTCCTGTTTCCCATCAGGCCTCAGGGCGGGAGACGAGGTCCTGGCCGTGAACGGGGCCGCGCTGTCCGGACTGGACCTGGACCTGATGCAGAGTCTCTTCAGCCACCAGAAGCTGCAGCTGCTGCTGCGGAGAGACGAGTCGCCCAGACGGGACCCCTGCTGGGCCCCGGGCCCTCCGGACCCCCGGTCCTGGACCTCCGGTAGTGTGTGTGTCTGTGTGTGTGTGTCTGTGTGTGTGTGTGTGTCTGTGTGTGTGGGTGTCTGTGTGTGTGTCTGTGTGTCTGTGTGTGTGTGTGTGTCTGTGTGTGTGTGTGTGTGTGTACACTCTGTGTGTGTGTGTGTTACTGTGTGTGTGTGTACTCTGTGTGCGTAGTGTGTGTGTGTGTGTGTTACTGTGTTTGTGTGTGTGTGTGTGTGTGTGTTACTGTGTGTGTGTGTGTGTGTGTGTGTGTGTGTTACTGTGTGTGTGTGTGT
>JAVQJD010095057.1:0-17877 GCA_036023655.1 Nannoperca australis | reverse complement strand
CCCCCCCCCCCCCCCCCCCCCCCCCCCCCCCCCCCCCTCCCGGGGGATTGGGTCTATACAAAAGAAACCAAAAAAAGCAAGAGTGATGCCATAAGGCTCGCTATTCTCTCATATCAGCTTTTATTATCAGTCAATTTTGACAGGAGAAAAACCTTTATCTGGGAAAAACTGGCCCGTCTGGCCCTGCACACACACACACACACACACACACACACACTAAAGAGCTCTGGGGGGGGGGGGGCTACAGGGCCAGGGCTCACACACACAGAGCAGGTAATCCGCTCACTAGTAGAGTTAGTGGGTTAGAGAAAGGAAGCAAAGAGCTCTTACCAAGTGTATCCCCCCTCTTTGACTGGATTAGAGCCCACCAGTATTCAGCCCAGGTGCTCCGGTGGACGGGGGGGGGGTGAGGGGTCCACGTAGGGTTAACGTCCCTTACCTAGTGTGAGACCATATCCTGCTGTTTGCTGTCTGACACATCTGACACACCACCCCCATAGATGGGACCTTTAGCAAATACGGGAAAATTAGCAGCGAATAATGATGCCGTGCCTGGAAATGTACAGATGTATGCATTTTACATCACATACACACTCATTACCTCTAATCAACAAGACGTATGCTCTTTGGGTTCCACGGGTCTGTTGGGGTTAATTTGCAAACCATTTATTACTTTATTATCATGTCATGTCTTAATTCACGTGATGCTCGCTGCGCCATATGCATATTATTATAACGCCATAATTGCTGACACTTCAAGTGCAAGATTATTTCTTCCTTAAATGAAGTGATAGTGTGTTTCCATTGTTGTGGATGACAGGGGAGGAGACATAAGAGTTAATTAACTATGATTAGGAAGAGCTACAGTCACTGAACAAGCTAGGGTTCTAGCTCAGTACTCTGCTCAGTAATTGCTTCCTTTCCTTTCCTTCACTTTCCTTTCCTTTCCGCTCACTGCTCCCTCATATTTTTCCCTTCTGTCCATCCAGGCGTGGGAGATTTTCCCTTTGAAGAGGAGTGCTGGAGAGCCCTCTGCTGGCTGAGCGTGGTAATTCAACCACAGCCATGAATTAAGTAGTCACCAACCATTTATGTGCTGCAGGTTGTGGATAATAGCTTGTTTGAATAAGAACAGAGTCAAGTCATTTCTCATTAGTTCATCTCCGGTCAATCATCTTCCAGATTTTAGGGGGTTGTTGGTTTGACTTTTGAGACCAGTTATCAGAAAATAGCCACATCGAAAACAAGACAGTCAGAAACAGTTCACTCTCTTTATCATTGTGATTAAAATTAGAATCAAACCCACACAAGAAACGATACATAGCAAATATATTAAGATATTTTGAGACAATCTAACATTGTTTGACTTGGAATATCAAGAGCCTTTACTGCAGCCTGAGACAATCCCGACGCTTTATTCAAACTGTATTTTGAGGGTCTTCACAACAATTCGACAATTCGAAAAGAGGTGAAGGGAGTATGGTGATGTTCAAAGCTGTCTGTCTTTAGTCCAAAGAAAGACATGCCAACAACAGCTTGCCAGCTTTCTGTTAAATTTGCTGTGAATAGTCAGGACCCCTTGACCTTTCCACCCACAAGCCAGTATTCCCACTCGTAAATTTAAAAAATCGAAACCTAAACGGCAGATGTTTATGACATTTGTTAAACACATTCATGCTACTCCGAGGATTAACCCTTTTGACTTTAACGACCACGTGGCCAGCACCACCGTCAGTGCCAACTTTACATTGTAGCCCCGTCCCTCGTTAGGCTCTAAGAATAGCTCATTCATAACCGCAGCTGTGGTTCTCGACAATTCCAAGAGCTGCGTGGCATTTGTACACCGACAAACGTCTCCTCTCCATTAAAGAGCAAAGCATAGCTGCTTCCCTCAACATTGCAATGAGAAGCATCCACGACCGTCTGCCGTGCAAGATCCCTATAAGTCCCTAACTAGGGATGTGAATTACTGGGAATGTCAGTGACAAGCACACCGCTGGCTTTCACTTAGCAGATGCCAGCTGCTGCCAGAAGTCCTGTTGTGTTGCACCAAAGAGTACCACCTGCAGTTCATTGCTCACACCTCCTGCCTTTTATTCTTCTCTTACTGTTACACTTCCAGTGGCACTACAACTCCTTTTAGTGTTCACGATTTCAACCGACACTTCAGCTCCTTTCGGTGCTTATAATTAAACACTTTAAGTCCTTTTAAGTGCTTGAACCTCGCCTGCTTACCTGTTTTTGCATAATATGACCCTACGTATAATCTAGCAGAAGCTATTGATATCAACTTTAAGGGTCAGTTCACACAAATACCAAAAAACACATTTTCTCACTCACCCCTAGCAGCCGCTGAGATAACCCACACCTGAGGCCACCTCACAACAATAGATGGAGTTGTGTTTGTGGTGCTAAAAGCATTGAACAATATGAAAAACAGTAATTAATGCTGTTCTAGTTACTCAGAATAATCCAGAATTTTCTGTCAACATGTTGGGAAAGTTATTCGGTAAAAAGTAGTTCCATTGAAAACTGTTGCTGCTGTTGAGTTTTTAAATGTAATTTTAACGAAGCACAAACCACATTTCATTAATCTCCATTGTTTTGGGACAGTGGCAGAATATTATTCTCTGCTTGGTGTTGATTGTCTTATTGTGTATCTTTCAGTTGTGCACATTTATGTCTCACCTCAGATAGAGTTTTCTTATTTTTTTCTGTTTCTTGTTTCTTTTTTTTATCCATCTTACTGGCTCCGTCAGATCAGGAGTGGAGTGTTTTCTTGTGTTTTCTACTGGTTACAGATTGAAACCGAACTCAGATATGAGAATTACCTGCTTATAAGGCCTCATAGTTGTGACGTCAGTGAGGAGCTGAGACTTTACTCTTCCTGCTGCTGGAGACAAAGTTTTGTACACCTTTATTTTGATTTTTTTTATTTAACTGAAACACAAACAATGGAAGAATTATTTATAATGAAAGCTTCAGTGAAATTAAAATATTTTTTCCAATGTTTCCTTGCCAAAGAAACTAAACACCTCACCACACAAAGCAGCAATCATGCTGTTGCAGACAAATTGCACAAAATATTTTATATATCATACTGTATAAATGATCATGTTTATCAAAAATTATCACCACAGACTCAATTAAAATTAGATGGTAAATTACCAATTTCAATCATGTAAAAGACCATATCCTCAATGTACCAAAGGTACAGGCGTCACAGGCAACACAGTTGACTGGCTGTGGTGCTATATTACAGCAGTACACTCTGAAAACAGGTTAGGGTCCTTACATAAGTCAGATCTGGGATCAGCAGTGCAAAAATACAGTACATTTAAATTATAAATGTTAGTGTGTTCTGGACAGTTTGATGTCAGCATGTGTGTGATCGTGTGTTTTTATGTGTTTAATTAGTGAGTTCTTTGAAGCAAATATGCCCACCACCACCACCACCTCCTGCTCCTCGGTAGAGCAGATGAAAGCTGATATGTGTGATTGAGAGTCCACCCGCTTGTTTCCACACGCTGCCCATTGAGACCAGTGAAAGAGGAGGATGATCTAATATTGTGCCAGTTATGATACAATCACAAGTCTGTGCCATTTCCCGTTTGGATAAGACGCTTGTAAGGACGTGGGTCATGCCGTCTGTGTGGCAGTAGATTATCTGTTAGAGGCAGAGGTTTCTGAGTTTGTGAATCTGTAAGCATACACGGTGGGACAGAGAAACACGACAGTATGAGGCAGAAAAGAGAAAGCATAAGGATTTCAATGAGGGAGTAAAATGTGATTGGGGTGAAGGAGGCAGGTGGCCGGCCTGCTGTACGCCAACCAAACCCACAAACAGCTGTTCAGTTCTCAAAGCCCCCTTGTGCCCCCCTACAAGCATCAATTCTCCCTCTATGCAGCCTATATCCATTCCTCTCCTGCTCCACCCCCACCCCCACCCTCTATCTATTCTGTCTCCAGTCCATCCAGCCATTCCTCCCCCCCACCTCACTCCGCTCCAGCTAGCCTACTTTGAACGTGTGCCAAAATCAGGACGGGGGGACACAGCTGGTTCACCCATACATTTCTCACCTTCGCTCACCCTCGCTCTGTGGACTCATCACTCGCATAATTCATGTAATATTATTACCTTAATTATATTGTTACGAAAAAAACCTCTTTATTATGCTGTCTTGGCACAGCATAAACTTTAACACTGACTTTTTGTGGTATTAATATTTTCCGGTAATTAGCAAAGCCAGTTATAGAAAACTAATACATCAAATCAGTGTCTCTGACTGCATGCTACTTAACATCCAAAGGGTGGTGCTGTAATATTGATCTTGTCCTTCCAGCCAGTATTTACATCCCACAAGTGTGCTGCTGTGTCCCACTTGCAGGACACAAAAAGGTCAGTCTTTTCTTCCCCGTCAGGCCAGACGGCGAGCTCACTTGCTGGCATGCAACGCACGGCCCACCAGCATGAAGACCAACCCAGAGATGAGCTCCAGAGGCACGCCGGCAGCGGCCACCATGAACGACAGGCCGTAAAGCACCGAAACCTGCGCGTGTGGACAGGCCTCTCCTCTCTCCTGCAGGACGTAGCGCTTCACATCCACCACCTCCATCCACAGCACGTAGAGCAGCAGCGTGAACAGGAACAAGCAGGCTGAGGAGTGATTTGAAGAGTTTAAGAGGTACAGGGAGGCGCAGATAGGGACCATCACTGCTGTGAGTAACACCAGAGGAATGCAGCTCCTACTCATCTCTCCTGTTACCACAGTAGCAGTGTTTAAACCTACTGTTGTTATAGCGACGGAGTGACATCTGCTGCTCTGTGTGTTGGGTGTGTGTGTTTGTCATGTGACAGGTATGAGCAGCTGACAGCAGCAGTGGCTGCAACATGTGTTTGTGTCTGTACATTTTCACCATAGGCAGCATATTTCAAATGGCAGATAAAAAAACACCATGGTTATGAACTCCACACTTGAACATAGGCTATATTTTACCAGCAGCGATGAGGAAAGCACCGCCCAGCTTGTACAGTTTGTGGCTGATGAAGGGGACACCACAGACCAAGAGGAAGCCTCCAGTCAGAGCTGCGACCAAGCCGAGGATTACCAGCACGGTCCAGAAACCCCGAAACACTGCAAGAAATACAACCAGGCCACCGTGTAGCTATTAGTGATGATGGCGAGGTCATGTTCCCAGCATTTTATCTTTGCAAAGTTGGGCATTTTACTGATATTATATTAAATAGTTTGACCTTTTGTAAAGCACACTATTAGCTTTATTGAGCATCTGTCCATTAAATACTGAATGAAGCTACAGATGAGATGGCTAGCTTATAGCATAAAGACTGGAAACAGGGAAACAGCTAGCCTCGCTCTGTCTAAATGTCAAAAGATCTGCCCTCTAAAGCTCATTAATTTAAACGTTGTATCTAATTTGTTTAATACACATAAAAAGCGAATTATTAAATTAAAAACAACAATTTGTGGTTGGCAGGGGGGTTTAAATGCAGACTATTTCTTGGCTGGGTTTAGTGACTTCTTAGAAATTAAACAAACAAGATATTGCGTGTTAATCAGTGAGCTGATTATGTCACTTGTGGACAGAGCAAGGCTAGCTGTTTCTCCTCAGTTGCAGACTTTATGGTCTAAAATGACCCTGGTTTGCAGGTGTAATGAGGAAATACGAACACCATATTTGCACGTATTCCTTTCCCGTGCTTTGTACGGATGCATCTGCATCCACCACGTTATTTTATTTATTTGTTCAGGTTTTTCCTTGACTTGTGAGTGTGTTACCTGCTGTAGCATCATAACTTGGATGAGGCACATGTCCAAGTGCAACAGGCAGAGGGAAGAGGTAACCATGGACACAGACCTTGGATTCTGGCTGGTTTGCTACATGAAAAAGAAAAGGTTAAAAAAAAAAGGACACATAATGTATTGACGTACTGTGTGTAATTAAATACAGGGGAAAATAAGAAACACGAGAGCAAACTTTTGAGAAACACCATATACTAAAATGAATGCCAGCACATTCTTCATGCTCTCCTCCTGTATATTTTATGTCAAATATCCAAATCGTAGACATTGTTCTTTCCTGCACTTGAGCATGAGACGTGCAACCGCATTGGACAAGCACCAACAAAAGCTTTTTGCTGCCTACATACTGAAGAGAGTGGCCAGGACTGCATGTGCTGCGGGCTCCACCTGAAACACACATCGCCAGAAGAAGCCCTCGTGGTGCAGAGTGAGAGATGGGGGAGGAACAGGGCCGGTTTCCACTAACTGGATCTGAATGAGAAGAAGAGACAGACTGACATCAGGAGGCAAGCAGAGAGATGGACGCTCAACTGTGTGATGATGGGTGAAGCTTAATTTCTGTCGGCTTTGTCAACACGTCTGTGTTAGCCGCTCTGTGGGATTCTGCACTTCAGTGGTGCCACGGCATCAAACGTGGTTCTGATTATGGCCTGCTCGTCTGTGAGGTTTTCAAGGGGAACCCATGAAACACGCATGAGCGGTACTCTCCATTTGCTTGTCAAAAATATGATTGATGGTGCTGAATAACACACAGCAACTTTAATCATCCTCTTTTATTGAAAATGAAAGACTTTGTTATGCTGTGATGTTAAGGAGAAGTTCATCGGGGGATTAGCTTTTATAAATGTATCCCTTACTTTGCATTTTGGGACGTTTCTCACAGATGTTGTATGGAAGAATAAACTGGAAAATTAAAGGGGCACTCCACTGAGCTTACACGTGAAGATCAGTCGCCTTGTGGAGTAGCACACTGCCCGTGAAAACAGTTGCATGGCGGCTCCGGGGAAAGTCTCCAGTCTAAGAAAATAACCCTGATGATGTCATTGAAGCACTACATTTATGAAGCACACAGGAGGTGGTCGGGGTGGGTGGTGGCGCACAGTGCGAAGCCTCAGGGCTCACGTTCAGAGACACGTCTGTGGTTTGGTTTAGGCAACAAAAGCACCTGGGTTAAAGTTAGGAAGGAAGGAAAGACTGAAAGACACATTATGTCTTTTCTGTACTGAACCAGACAACAATCTCTCCCTAACTTTAACCAAGAGCTGCCAGTGCCTACACATAACCTTGAAAAAGTTAAAAAACGTATAATATGCTGGCATGTGGTAGTTGTTATAAGTTGATACCATATTGCAACATAAAATATTATGGCTGAAAACAAAAGAATTACGTCAGTAAACATTATACTGTTACTTTGCAACTTTCCAATTAACAACCTTTCCTCATTATGTTAATATAAAAATGAAATCCAGTCGGCATTATGTCTCCGGCTAAATGTATTTGCTGTAGTACATTAGTGGTGTATATATGTAATTTCACAGGGTTGGAAGGCACTTTAACCCCTTTAACCACTAGACCACCTACGAACTCGGAGGCTGAACATTTTTAGACGTCGGTCCATCACTTTGGTCCATACTGAAATATTTCTCAACAATTGGATGGACTCCTATAAATTTTTATTAAAACACCCATGGTTTAAACTAATCACAGTGCCTTCAGCCTCAGCTGTACTTTGTATTAATGCTAATAAGCACGTTAGCACGCTAACACACTAAACTAAAGTGATGAGCAAGGTAAACATTACACCTTCTTCTTAACGTGCCTGCATTGCAAACTGGCAGCATGATGTTTGAAGGACATGGGCGTTTCCCACACATGGAGGCTCTGACAAACAGACTGCTGGTTGCATGATGGGAAGTGCTGGATGCAGTATGTTTGGAGCTTGACCCTCGCTTAAAGGCACTAAAGTCAAACTAAATGTCAGGATGTATTCACCTGTGCTGCATTTCGATCCATTCTGTATTAAATCTTAAGTCCCCCAACTTTATAAAAGTGCAACACAACATTATTTTGGTACTTAGCTCTTTACATATCCTGTAGTGGCATAGCGTGCGCACCACAGTCTGCACAGCATCTGATCAAGTTCCACATTGGTATTTTTGTGGTCCTCACATGATGTTTCAGTGATGAAAATAATGCACTGCTGTGACTGTTACTGTAAACGTTTGTTTAGCTGGGGGCCACTGACCAACTCTGAGAGCAACTAGTCATATTTTCAATCATCGTATATATTTGGGTTAGTGACAATTATCTGCACACATGTATCCGTCCTACCTCAGTCCCATTGGCATCTTTTCCCACTGTCAGTGTTTTTTTCGTCGGCCATGTGTACGGTCCACAGTTGTCACTGGCCAGCAGCCAGTAGTCTGAACCAAAGGCTAGGAAGAAACACAAAGTCCCTACTGCCCCAAATATCCCCCCAGCCAAGGTCGCGGCTCCGACCCTCATAGCTCCGATCTAAATCCTCCTTCACTGTTTCTCCTCAGGTTTCACTCTTCAGGTCAGTTACTCTTCAGCTCCTCACTGGAGTCCACCCTGCAGCCCTCTGCCAAGCCCCAGTCCTAAAGAAAACAGCCTGGCTCTCCCAGCCACTCCCTGGCATGCTGGGAGCTGAGGGGAAAAGAAGCTTCAGTAACTGAGGGGGATCAGGCCGGGGGACAGGAGTTATTTTAGGAAAGCATTGAGCCTGTCCTCGTCAAATTACCGCTGGGTGTGCTGTGCATTTATAAAGGAAACGAGGAGAGGCTGGCTTGGTTTGTGTGCCCGCTTATATTGCAGGCGGCATTTACGACTGCAAGCTATTTCGAAGGTAGGTGTCACACTTGGAGCGTCACTTTGAAAATGAATTAGACTGGAGATGCAAATGACCCTCAGGTCTCTACAGAAGGTGTTGAAGAGGTGAAACATGGCGCTAAGGAAAGCTTTATTGTATCAAACACTGAAAATGATTAAACCAGAAGGTGATTAATGGTTTTAATTAGATATTAGATATTCATGAAATTACTAAAAAAAACCTTTTATCAACCCAGTCTTGAAACCCACAACTCCATGGCTAAATAAATATGAGGTACTTATCACTTTATGGAGCCACTTTGAACTGAACACACTGAGTTCAAAGGTTTGCATTTCTCGTTCACACAGTCTGTCTTCACTGCTGCTTCTCGTTCTCCAAAACAAAGCTGAGTTGTTTCTTAGGAGGTCCTTCCACAGGTGCGTGATGTTGCGGAGGGATCTGGTCCTCTCTGGCAGCTGGCCCTGTCTGAGCTGAGGCCGCAGGGACTGACACGTCCTGGAGGAAGGGCCTCGGGCTTATGGAGCACACTGCCAAGAGAAGAGAGGCCACAGTGAGTTCAAGACACACCAAAGTCAGAATAGTCACACCATAGTTGCCAGGGTCAAAGATCAGGAGGGACAATCTGATGATATGTCTCCATTATCTCAGCTTGAGAGGAAGCAATCTTTGTCTAATTTGTGGTTTTTGTATATTAACATGTCTTGAATTGTCACTTTACCTGTGTGAGACCGGCTGAGTCCTGCTCTCCCTCTGCGTGAGCCGCTGAACTCTCCATCCTCCCCCTGTTGCAATGGAAGTAAAGTGTAAAAAATACTGCAGGCTGGAGGACAATTTATATATTAAATCATAGTAAGTAATTTGAACTAAATCAGTTTGGTGAATTAATTAAAGTCAGTGGAGCTCACTGATCGTTTTCCTTGAGTAAAGTTGCATTTTCTTGACAAATAATAAACACAGAACACTTGTTTCAAATTTTGTCACAAATACATGTCGCCATCTTTTCATTGTATGTTCCTTGTAAGAGCACACAGTAAAAGTAAAAGTACCTGTGGCCAGAGTGTGACTGTATTATACGTGTATCTCTCTCCCAGACTCTGGTGTCTGTGAAGAGGCTTCCTCGTTCTGTCCACGGTAGCATCCTGGTGCAAAGTGTGTCTGCTGTAGGCTGGTGTCTGCTGGAGTGACAACACGCACACATGAACTCAAACAGTAGCTGAATAGTACACACCTGCAGTGATACCTTGGACAAAACAGCGGTACACAAGCCAAAGCTGTGAATTTACCTTGCTGTTGAAGTTTTGAAGGTTTCTGGAGAGGATGCGCCTGATGCTGTCCATCTCCTCTGGTAAGAGGGGGCGGCTGTGGGAGTGAGGGTCCACTCTGAAAGTGAGGCGTGAATATTTACATCTGTTTAGCCATAAATTGTGTAAAGGCCATAAAGGAAGAAGCCTGGGAATTGACAGGGTAGGTGGAGATATTATTTCTGTGACTTTTGACTTTCAAACAGATGCAAATAATGCTGTAGGAGATTCTCTTCAACTTGGATTTTTTTAAATTTGAAAAAAACACAGATGACCATGATGGTCTTAAAACTTTCCTTAGTTTTTTAGGACCCTACGGGATTCCTTCATTGAAGACTTGGAGATCCCTGAGCCCTACTACGGGAGACGCTGACATTCACTTAAAAAAAAGTTCCCTCACATTGATGGCGCCTCCTCGTCTCCCCTCTGCTCCCTTCTCTCCAGCTCCTGGTAAACTCTGAGGATGCTGGAGCGAGCCTGGTGATCCTCGCGGATCAGGAAACGACGTAGGTACTTCTTGTTGAACTGCTCAAACCTCACATGTGTACACACACACATAAAATACATTACAGTAACCAGTTGAGTCCTGGCTGGAAAATGATCAGGAACTTTTGGCATTTGCTGCCACCTACTGGTGATTTCTGGTCCTATTTTTAAGGCCATGCAAACACATTTAAGGGAAACAGAAGGTAAAGCAGAAGCAAAACAAGAAACACTAACTTGTCTTTCCAGTAGTGCTGCCCCCAGTAGCCAACCACGTCCTCTATTCCTGCCAGCAGGTGATCAATGAGCTAAGAGGAGACACGATGTCATTCATAGATTATTATGCATGGGTGTCATGGTCTGTGTTTCCATGCAAGTGTCCATCTCTGCATGCTGTATAAGAAAGTATAATCAGAAAACACATTTTCATTTTCACAGATGAAAGGAAAAAAAGTCACAAAAGCAGAAGATCTGCGATCACACACAGAGGCCATGACAAGACTTATGAAGACTTATTTTAAACACAACAAAACCGAATCAGGTGGAGAAAGTAAAGCTCATTGCTGTGGCGTCTTTGCTGAAAATGGAAGATTTGCACTTAGATACTGTATGATGAACCAAAACAGCAAGACAAGTATATGAAGACAAAACCTGCTACGTTATAATACATATTGGCACCAAATTAATCCTTCTTCTTGTGACAGACAATTTGCTTTGTGTAAAAATACTGTGAGAATCTGAAGCTAAATATACTGTTTAGTTAAAATTGCTAACCTTGTTATACTGAGATAATGTCAAATCAATTAAAAATAATGTATTGATAAATCTCGCTGCTTTATTGCTGTAAAAAACAGCTGAGTTGTTGCACCTGAATTAATGATGCATTGAACAGACATGAATTCACTCAAAGGATAAGTTGATTGATTGCACCTGGAATACTCCGTACTAATAACACATGCGCAGTGGATACACATGCACATGCGCAGTGGACCGTACTGCGGGCGCAGCGCCTCACCCTGATGTGGATCTCCTCACTGACAGTAGGCAGCGCTCTCTTCTTCCTCTTCACATCCAGCAGCTCTACTAGAGGCTTAATGGTCATCCCCTGGAAACCAGACGAAACCAAACTCCAACCAAAAAAGTCCTCCATAAATCTGAAAAATACTGGAACTGGTGTTTCATCAAACTTAACAAGTGACATTTTTCTCACACCTGCACAAAGACAGTGAAGAGGATGACCACAATGGTGGTTGTGATGAAGAGTCTTTTCTTTGGGAAGTCATCAATCAGGAAGACGAGGGAGAAACAGATTGCCCCTCTCAGGCCTCCGTAGGCAATGATGAACTGATCTCGAAAGGTCACGGTGTTCCTCCGGAGCTTGTTCACCACAGCAGTCAGCAGGAGAACGCCTACAGAGGAGGGGGAAAGTGTTGATTCTGCTATTTTGTTTACAGTTGTTCATCAAGTGCCTGGCCAGAGCATCATTGTCAGCGTTTTTTAAAGTGCAGGACAGATTTTCTTTCTTTTTTTTAAGCTACCTGTGGTCCTCCAGACGAGGCAGAGCAGCAGTGTGGAGCAGACAAAGGGCCAGCTCCACATGTGGACATCCTGTATGGTGGACACGCCCAGGAAGATGAAGATCAGGGTTTCACTCACGCTGCTCCACATCTTCAGGAAGTACTGGATGCTGGTGTTGCTGCGCTCGGACACATTAGCCTCCACATACTGCTTCATGGTCACAGCACAGGTCACAATGCTGTAAAGAGGGGTACATATATATATATATCACACAATGAGGTTTTACCAAGATAAACATTTAGAAAAGGAGGTATTTGAGTTGAAGTTGATACTCAGCATCACTCACGCCATGATCCCAGAGAGGTGAAGCATCTCTGAGGTCAGATAGGACAAGTAGGAGTAGAGGAAGACAAAGAGCGGGGCAATGACCTGGGCTCTGGAGGTGAAACGTGAGGTCAAAGCCGCCACCAGGCCAAAGAAGAGGCCTACACACAGGCCGCCAAGGCCCACCACCAACACCCTGCACCCTCCCAGCAACACATCCAGCCCTGACACTGACGGCAGACGGAGGAAGGACTCGAACAGCTTGTAGAGCACCTGAGAGGAAGAGAGATGCATTACTCACAGAATTAAATATTTCATTTTATTTTGAGAGCACCTGGTGACCACCTTTCCCCTCACCACAGTAACGGCGTCGTTGAGCAGCGACTCTCCGAACACCAAGATGTGCAGCTGTTCGTTAACATGCATCTCCTGGAAGACAGAGAGCACGGCCACGGGGTCAACAGCAGCGATCAGAGAGCCAAACAGCAGGCAGTGGAGCAGGGAGACGTCTCCCAGAGAGCTCTGGGCCAGCAGACACACACCGTACAGAGAAAAGCCGATGCCCAGCACATTCCATAAGGTTCCCAGCACCGCATACCTGGAGACATACAGAATCAGCAGGTATGATACTGCTTGGCAAGGTGTTCAACACAACATCAGAGAATAATCAGCTCCTCAGTTGCGTTCACCAGTCTGTCTGCCACGTCGTGCTGGTCAGGTAGTGCACAGTCGGTTCATTATAACTTTTTGCTGATGTCTGAAAACTGAGTGTGTTTGAGAGTGAAAAGTTGAAAGATGCAGAAACGCTGCGTAGAGCTGAGGGGAGCTGCTGAGTAGGGCCATCATTCTCTGTAGGTCCTTCACTGTGAACCACTTCTTTGACAATGCTAAATGCTAACACTAGATGCTAACATCCAAATCAAAAGTTAGGGGATAACCAAAGTCATTAGGAAATATCCTCTGCGGAATTTGAATGTCTTTATAGTATCTCCACTAAAGTTCTGCTATTGTGACAAAAAAATACATTTTATTTTATTTACATAGTTTTTACCCCTGTTTGACAAGAATATTTGTTTTTACCTGCTTGTTTCAGGGATTAATTGATGCTTTTGAAGTCTGATGGAAAATGTGAATGTGTATATTTCCCTGTAATTCAATGTTTGGCACATTAGAAAACTTAATCCCAACTGGGGATTTGAATTTTGAATTTAAAACAAACAAAAAAAAACGTATTCAACAGTTATTGCGCACAGACCCACATAAAAATACAAACATTGGCCGTGTACCAACCAGAGGATGGTGCCGAGGTTTTCAAAGAACAACCTCCCTGGTAGGAAGTATCCTGCGTCCAAGACGATGGGCGGGAGCAAGAAAAGGAAGAAAGCATCAGCGCTGAGTGTCGGGGGAGCAGAGTGGCGAACGCCGTAGATCACCCCTCCAACCAGGAGGCCCACCATGATGAGGAGACAGCTCTCTGGAACGACTGCTGGGACGCGACCTGACCAGTGGAAACCTGGAGGTTAGAGGCAGAGAAGATAAGGCGACATCATGCTAACTGGATTCAACAATGTTGGGACTCTTTGTGCTGCAAAAGAGTTTCACCAGCAGCTCATACACTTCACATAATATGCACAAACAGCTGTTTGTACTTGCTTTATATATTCTAGTATAGTTCTAGTATTTTATACTATTCTAGTATATTCACAGTATAAATACAATTTCAATGCATTCCCTTATTACATCTTGGGAAGAATGACACTTTTTTGAATGGTAATTCTTTGAATGACAATTTATATTGTAAATTTGGCAATAAAAAATATAAACAATTAATGATTTGGTAAACCACCTGGATGACATTACTCATACCGCTTCCAAATAAACTGTAAATACTGTAATAATAAACACTTCAGTTAACTTCAGATTTGAAGCCCCTGACAACATCTAACCACCTGTAATAGCATCTTTTCTAATGTTGGCTTTTCATGTATTAGCAGAAAACCAACCGAAGCTTACCCAGCTTGGCCAGCGAGGCCAGCATGATCCACAGCACAATCTCAAAGGGAGCCTGCACATGGTGGTAGTCCACGCTGAAAACCCTCAGAGCCATGGGCAGATCCACAGGCGGGCCGCCATCGCTGCTGTTGATGCCCTGCAAAGGGGGCAGGTTGTGGGGCTGAGGGAGCTCAGCAGGGGGGATCAGGGCCAAACATGCGGGCCAATACAGGCAGGCAGAGAGCAGCAGGCAGAGAGTCCACAGAGCAGCCATCCTGCAGCCATGCTGGGACAACAGGAGAGAGAGGCAGGGAGAGAATAAACCAGGGGTTATGGAGATAGGGGGAGGGCGAGCAGCACACACACAAAACAACCTGACAGCAACTCATGCAGCCACTAATGTGCACAGGAATCCCTGAGCTAGCAATGATATCCAAACAGCAGTAAAAGGCCCGAACACACACACACACACACACACACACACACACACACACACACACACACACACACACAGTCGCTTAGGTAAACTATGGGGATGCTTGTAAAAACTGCTCCTCTTCGGGGACACCACTTTCTGTCAGGTTTGGAAAACCGATTTACAAGTAGCACCCACATAATGAAAATGACTTCCTCTATTTCAGATACAACCATATTTTGTTCCACATGAAATTATACCTTCAGTTTGGGGACAAATATCGTTCAACCACCGTTTAAGGTCACATGGTACACTCAAGACTTAAGAAACGTACTTTAGGGGACTTGAGAAAGCACTTCAAGTTTTCCTTTTTTTAACCATGAAAGGCTTTCATTAGGTTTTCATGCACAACAAATCCCATGTTCTCTTATTATTGTTCTCTTGTAATGTTCTCTAGAGAACTACAATTGTCTAGTTCATAAGTTTATAAAAGAGTACCTACATATGTGGTCAAAAAAGGTACAGAAATAAATGTCTTTTTTTATTTACTGCCACTCCCATCTGCCCTGCAATCCCGATATGCCCCCCCCAAAGCTTCCCCACCCATGTCCTCATCTGCCTCTCATCAGCCACTCTGTCCTTATACCGGCCCACTTCCTTAATTCTTTTCCTATTCCTGCCGTCTGCCTGCATTAGGGTCCTTCCCCGGTTGCCGCTCTCCTTCACCCCTGTGGCATTAATACGTTTGGATTATTATTTCCTCGTGAGAATTATTATTTCTTGTTTTTAATTTATCCATGCTGGAGTGTGACTATCGCTCCAAACTATCAAAGAGGGGACTTCATTATCTACTTGTCAAGACCTCTGCCTGTCTGTCCCAGGCCCACTTCCTGCATTTCTATGATGCATTGCAGTCATTCCCATTCTCCACCTGCCCACCAGAGGTCCTCAGATGTTTTCAGCTGTCCCAGTCACTTGACTCTCTGCGTCCACTTGCTCATCCCTGTCAGTACTCATACCGGCCCCTGGCTGTGCCAGATTGTCAGTGTTGTTTATGCCTTTGCTTTCCAGCCATCTGAACCCAATCGTTAACTCAACATTTGTTCACGCCTATTCCTGACCTGCTCACCTGTCGTGCCCCTCGTGATTTAATGGTTCAGACTGTCACCTGTAAGCCTCTTCCTGACCCATCGCCTTGAGTATATTTCTCTTTTTACCTGCCTTCCTGCAGTGTATTTGTCTCCTTTTTTGAGTCTGTTATGTGCACAATCAAACAAATTGCATTCCCATATGAGTAGATTGAGGATACAAGTAAATCCTGTGCCTATAAAAACTGGTCAGGTCAGGTTTTTTGGGACTGAATAATTTTAAAAGTCTGAAGTCTGATCCTTTAAATACTTTAAATTCTTGTTCATTCAATCTTCTCTCATGGCAACAAAATTATTTCAATTTGCAGCCAAGCCCCTTTCTTTCCCTTCCAGTGTCTTATTATTAAATGTGAGTTTTTCATCTTTCCACATAGTCCTATTTTAATTTCAATATGCTTGCAGTGTAGTCAGTTTCATGGCCAACATAGGGACTGGTGTCAGAATAAGACTTCCACTGTATAAGCACCGAGAATAAAGCCAGAGCTTTCTTGTACTGATCATTTATACAAAGAAATCAACTGTTAGTACTTAAAATATGTTGCTCGTGCAATCTTGGATGACTTTTTCCCTTTTTCCAAAAGTTCAAACAGATGGCATGTGAAAACATTCATTTTTTTTTCAGCTTTTGGAAAGTTGTTGCATTTTCTACATTAGTCCAAGAGAACAGATTGACCTTGTGTTTGTTTTTTTTTCTAGAATCTGTTATAATGAATTGTGAATCAAACACTGCTTAAAATATCACCGCGCTCTCAGATAACCTTGGGAAACGGCATGTCGTTGGAAATCTTAAATGGATAGTTTGCTTTTATTAAAAAGGTAGTGAGAACATTTTATTCTATATTTTTTTTCTTAAATCAATTCTTTATCAGTGCTTAATGAGTAATCAAACGAGATACCAGATTGTTAAAAGTCAATTTATCCTCATGTAACATTGCATGCTTTGTCTAAGCTTATGGAAAAGAGCTGCAGAGCGTCTATACTATTTTGTGAACCCTTTTATAAAGGATGTCTAATTATAAAGTGGTATCTTCTTTTGTGACAAAACAGTCTTTGGGGACAAGGTGAGATTTTCTTCATCTCTTTGGAAGCCAATTAACAAATGAAAGTAACAAGTTGTGAACAGGGAGTGTTTGCTCCTAATGACAAAAGCCATTTTGACTTAGCAGGAAAAGCATTGTTAGCATTATTAGTAACTCCTGTGCATTTTCTTCTGCCATCTTCTGCATATTGTTCTTCATTATTTAATTTATTCGGTCTACACCAAACTTCTAAACACCCTCGATTGAAGTTGTGCAGCCTATAGATTGTTTCCTGCTCTCCTTCAGCCCCGTTAGAGGTCTGGACACTTAAAGTACACGTCTCCATTTCTGAAGCCTCTTCTCAGGACTGAGTGGGTTTCTACAAACTGTGCTTCGGCCCGGCTTTGTTCAAGCGTTCCAGTAAGTCATGGCAGTGTGACAGTGAGCCTGCACGCACAATACCAGGACACTGAAACTGAAGTAGCTAAATGGAATTTAGCCATGATTCATTATTTATACCTGTGCTTTTCCTACTGTGACATGTCAAAATGTCTTCTGTGGAAAAAGTGGCATCTCTGTCATTCTCCTTTATTTATGAGGCACCTGTTCAGACAACTTCCACCTTCTTTTTACAGTTAGCACGTGGACTTGGGTGATCCAATTCCCAACATAGCTCCATCCACCTTCAACCTGAGCAGAGGTGTAATCAGCCAACTGAAAGCACCCGTGGGAGCACACAGTACAGGGCCTTTTAATAGGAATGTTGTAAGATGGCCTGTAACAGTACTTAACAATAGTAACTAACAGACTCAAGCAGTCCGTACCTGATCTCACAGTCCTGAGAGGAGTTTCAGGTGACGTTAGTGAAAACACCTTTGGGGGTTTGTTTGTGTTGTCTCTTTAAAACAAATATATGTGTGTGTGTGTGTGTGTGTGTGTGTGTGTGTGTGTGTGTGTGTGTGTGTGTGTGTGTGTGTGTGTGTGTGTGTGTGTGTGTGTATAAA
>JAVQJD010095051.1:0-15096 GCA_036023655.1 Nannoperca australis | reverse complement strand
CATCTACACCCTCTATTTTCTACTGTTTATTATTCTTTTTTCAATAACTTTATTGAGCAGTGTAACTATCAAAAAGCAATTTCCCTTCTGGGATTAATAAAGTATTTCTGATTCTGATTCTGATCTAATGGGTAGTTTAACCAATTACTGTTGGCAGGGAGTAATGTGTAAAGTAATAATATTACTTTTGTAAGTAACAAGTCATTAGTAATAAATGTTTTAAGTAATGAGCCCAACACTGGGTATTTCTTTTAGTATTTCAGTGAGGTATTTCCTCATTTAACTCTCAGCAAGAGAACAAAAAAGTGTATTTTAACCAAAAAGTGAAATTATTATTTTGTGTGTTTGTACTGTTTATCCTTTTTCCTCTCCAGTCCTCTCTCGCTCTGCCCAGATGTGCTACATCTGATTGCTCAACGAGGTGCACCTAGCATGAAGTTCCTAAAAGCACCTGTGCCGGTATTAGAAGAGAGACTTCTGACGTGAGGACTGCTGTTTTTTTAACTTACATACAATAAAATGCAGTGTCTTGGTTTTGTTTTATTTTCTGGACCGTTTTTAGACATGTCTCTTTCTCCCCATGTCTCCTGTTTGTGTCTATGTGCTAATGGAAAAAAGAATCCAAACAAAATAATTAACTTTCAATCTTGTCAATCTCTTATTCATGAATGACTGTAAAATAAAGGGTTAGCGGAGATTCAAGTATAGACATAATCTGTGATATGGGAGGGTCATTTTACCGTACTGGGAACTGTCTAATTTCTGGTAAATCAGCTACAACATTTCCATGGTTTGTCCTCCTGCCAGGTTAAAAAAAGTCAAGAGAGGGATGTTGAGAAAATGTTTAAATTAATCTAGGGCCAATGTGGCTACAGGCCCAGGGTTTTCCCTTTACTCCTGCTTGAATGGAAAAGCTGCCTGCGGAATTGACAGCAAGGAGTGAGCAGAGATGGCAGCTGGGTTGTCATGCAGAGTCATGGCATCGCTCAAAGTTCAGCCTGGAAATTCCTCATTTGAAGTGGAAATTCTCTGCTCTGTTTTTCGGAAGTACACACGCAAGAGCCACCGCTGATGGCAATATTAATTTCCTTCTCAAAATACCAATGAGGCTTTGTGTTGTATAATGATAGTGAGTGGAGACCACCCACGTCACTCTGGTCGCACTCACACATACACACAAGTGCACACACACTGCCATATTTAGAGTAATGCAATACTAAGTTGTCTATGCACTGTTCGGATCCAATCAAAATTGCATAAAGTGGAACTGTCCAATAGTGCTGCGAGGTCCAGCATATATTTGAGTTTATACACTATCTGTGGCATGAATCATTACTTTTCATTTGGAATAGTTTTCTTTTTCCTTCCCAAAGGGCCCTTGTCTGGCTATCTTTCCCAAACAGTGTAACCCAGTACTTTGAATAAACATGAGGAGCCTGTATACCAAATATTTGTAGGACTGAGATGGCTGGAAGTGCATGCTATAATATTGTATACATGAGTGAAAGAGTCAGCACAAGCAATACTTGTAGGGTAACAGAAGGAGGCTGGAAAAAACAGAAAAAAACAATAGCCATTTGATTCAAAAGAGACATGTCATTCTTTTTCTACAATTTGTTATGCTGTTTTTACTTGTTGTGTTTCTGTTCTGGAGTAACTTGGGGCGATAACATCAATATGCAATAGCTGCTTTGTTTAAGGACTATCACTGTGTTGTGCCATTGAAACCAAGCAGAGAAATACCTAACTGATACACACAAAGAGTGATTTGGGTTTAGGATAGGTGCAAAATAATTAGCTGAAACTGTCAAGGGCAGCAAGTCAATCTCATGAAAACTATCACACAGATTATTCTGTAGTTATTTTTCTATGTATACAGGTGTAGATCTGGTCTGCCAATACATAAGTCTTAAGCTACTCATATATAATGGATGCATACTGTAGCACAGACATCAATAATACAAGCTACACTTAAAGTTTGTTACAAATTAGAGCAATATCAGTTTTTGCACAGTTTTACTTAAGTTAATTGCTGTGGTATCAGAACATTGCAACATCGCTAAAACAATGTCAAGAAAGACAAGCAGCCAGACAATCTAACAGGTTGTAAGCAACCCAACAGTTCAGAAATGGTTTTTACAGTGCCAAATGTTTATTTGGACCGCCTGTTGTGAGAGATTGGTTGTGCACATGTGTGATTGGATGGTGTATTGAACGTGTGACTATACAATGACTTTCCGTGCCTGCATGAGCTGCGGCGAGGCTACTTATTGACCAAATGATCTAAATAGAGCTGCGAAGTGGGAGGAGCTGCTGGTCTAATTTTCCCCACTCATTTTGTTGTGACTGGGAACAAATCTGAAAGCAAACTGATTTAAGCAACAGATTGTATTATCGGGTTTTACTACAGAATAATCTTAAACTTCAGCTGGCCAGTTGGATGTTTCTTACCCAAATGCACTGTGAGTACTTCGTAATACGTTTTTATGCACAGACTTTTTTTATTGTTTTATAAAAATTATATTTTCTAAAGCCATTGTTTATCTTGAAATAAACAAATGATTTAGCCAGTAACCAGTTGCATGTCCTTCAAATCTTTGAAGTGCTTCGACTGAGTCACTGTATCATTGTATAAGAAGGAAAAGTGGAAACCAGTGGCACATTTATTCCAGTTTGCCTTAGCAATTAACTTGCAATACAACCTTCTTTCTAACTATCCTAAGATGTGTTCAGACTAGCTTCACCAGAAATCTCTAAAGATTTTAGCATAACCTTTAATGATTGGTCCTTTTGATTTGAATCCCAACAGTCTCTGTTGTCTGGCACTGCTCCTTTATCAAACCTGCATTATAATCCATTATTCTGACCATTTACTTGATTTTTCTGATACCACCCAAGTATCCACCCATGACACTTTTCTGAAAACGTCTCCCAACACTCACTTTGACATCCCTTCAAGTCTTTCTGGACTCTCCCTGCGCCATGAATAACTGTTTCCACTGTGATCTAACTTGTACTTTACCACTTCACCATCATACCGCAAAACTGTGGACATCACTGTTAAATGTACAGTATGTTTTGCATTTGGTTTGAGTTTGATGTCATGTGTTAATCCATGAAGTCATGATGTCTTGTCAGGGAAGGATCCTAGTTGGGGAGCAACGTTGATTAATGTTGTGCATTAACATCTGTGTTTGTCCACATTGGCACTGGTCTCTTGTGATTTTGAACAAAAATTGTGGCCCCTCCAGGTTCCAGCATATTGATTTATGTGAGAATATTGGATCTGGACTGTGTAAACATTTGCAGTGGTTGTTTTAGTGAGTCTGTACCTGCATTTCTGTGTGCATGTGTACCTCTGTGTGCATGTCAATGCCCCGGTTGTTTATCTGGTTTTGTCACACCCCTAATTGCGTAGTGTATTCTGTGACCTCATGTGTTTACTCAGTGAGTACTACTGCTGAAACGCACGAGTGAAGCAGCTGAAATCTCATATTCCCTGGCCCTGATCACTTAGTAATGAAGACACACTTTCCGTCCAGCCTGCTGGTGCTGGTGCTGCTGCCTTTACCTTCTGCCTCACTTAACTCTGGGCTTATCACATAACAAAACAAACCTCACTCACCGACCACCTTGGAGGAGGTTTGGGTGGTTCTATGCAAGGCTGTTGGTTTTTGTCAGCTTCTGCTAATAGCTAAAAGATTTATTTTGCTGTCTTCACACCTCCACTATCTCATATTTCACACTTCCTCTATTCATCTCAGTACCTCGGTTATTAACACCAATATCCCATCCTGAAGCACTTCCTCTTTTCTTCTTTCTATCCACCATCTCTCCATCCACTCTTCATTCCATCACTCCCCCTCTCCCCTTCCTTCTCCTTCCTCTCTTTTTGCTCCTGGATTCAGAGCTTGTTTACTCTCCCGGACCACAGCACTGACTCGCATCCATGAAATGATGCAATTAAGGTTCCCACTGGGGCTCAATCTGTCATGTTAACACATGCTAAACCCCCACAGAGGGCTGAGAGCAGCACTGAGTGTTGGACGACAGGTAAGACTGACGGGGTGAGGAGTGGTGGTAAAAGAAATGAGGGGAGTGTGATGTCTTGTACTGCAGGAGAAGAAAAATGTAAGGATGATAAATGATACCACACAACACTGATATGAGAGGATTTTGAGAGAAAACATCAGTTGTGTGCATGAGTGTGTGTGTGTATCTGTGTGTGTGTGTGTGTGTGTGTGTGTGTGTGTGTGTGTGTGTGTGTGCGTGTGTGGAATGTCCATTTCTGAATGCCCACATGTCATCCCAATACATTTTTTCTATTTATTACTTGTATTTGTATATTTATGTATATTTGAAGAGACTAATTGAAAGATGGGTTTAAAAAATTATTTATTTGATTTAATGTGCACAATAAATACGTACTGCTAAAGTCCCGCAAGAAATTTATTGGTTAATTGGTGGGGTTAAGGAAAATGTATTTTTATATAAAACAACTAAATAAGGCAGTGGTTTTGAAAGTTCTTCTTTCGTGCCCCTCTCTCCCTGCATGAACCAATTTTTTTTTACTCAACCATTAAAAATACTGAAAAGCATAGCAATTAAACAAGTATTACTGTATAAATATAACTATCTAGAACGTGAATTGGATGTTTTAGTGCATGCCTATGCTATTATTAGACACAAATGGTACAAAGGGGGGAAACTAGACTTTATCTTCATGTTTTGGATTTAAGCATCGCCAGTTTTTCGTTTCTTTCCTGTCAAAATATGTTCATCTTCTACTTAACATGTAGCCGCAAAGCAAAGTTTGTCGTGACCACATTAATAATTTTAATTAGACTTATCAACAATTCGACAATCACTCCTCGGGGGGGGTGTCCAGTTTGAGATCCACTGACATAAAGTATTCCTTTTTTGTTGTGGTCTCTTTCCTGAAAAAGGGGGGAAAATGCAACAAAAATGTAGTATCACAGTGCTACTGTGAGTGTACTTACAGTAGCATGAATGTGTAACGTTGCATATATCACACATTTCTGTTTGTGTGTGTGTGTGTGTGTGTGTGTGTTTGTGCTTCTCATCTATAATGAATGTGCACGTGGCTGTCAAAGACAACACATCGCTCTTCGTCTGCTTCCCCTCTCTGTGATTCTCAGCCGGGCTAGGTAAACAACTGATGTCGGCTGGAATGGACCACCTAGGTATAAGTTTCCGTGTGGGGGTATCCCCTTAAAGCAAAGCGAGGAAATTTTCCGAAACACATTAAAGAGTTATGCAAATGGTTTACGGCAGCGCTCGTGTGGCTGTATTGTTATATTAATCTGTATACACTGTGGCTCATCTTGGCAGGGCCCTTTGTTTGCCTTCACTCTTAATCTGCAGGGCTCATCTCAAGCTTACATCATTCAGAGTCAACAGAGGGACATCCGCCGCTGCCTTACTGCTAACACTAAAGCTAACACTGGGGTCAAATAGTGTGTGTATGTGTTTGTGTGTCATCCAAAGAGACCAAGCAAAACCAAAAAAGGTCAGCAAGCTGACTTTAAGTGTCCACTGATGTTCACAGGCACCTGACCACTGTAGCAAGGCAAACTATTTGGTATCTTTTATTTACAGCAATATGCATTTTCTGATGACCATGACCTTGTACGTATTTGCTCTTCAAACACTGACATCCCTCTAACTTCTCTACGAGAGAGAGAGAGAGAGAGAAAAGAACAGCAAAAGCAAAAGAAAGCAAAGCACAGTTGTTTTTCTGTGCTTGCGAAGATGTGGTTTCCTCTGACTGAAGTGGGGCTATAGCTTGCATCAGCCCTCTGCCCGTGTGTCTGTGTGTCCAGGCCAGTGAACTCTGCCAGATGCCTGCCGCCTTGTTATCTGTACAGGCATGACTCGTTCTGCTGCGCTGTGTGGGCCAAACAGTTTATCACACACCACTAGCAAAGAGGTTGGGGTCTTGCACAAGTGATGGTACACACAGAGACGTAGAGAGAGATAGAATCAGGCCTGAACACACATGCATGGAGACAAATGCACACCTCTGCATGCAGATACAGGATGATGGACTGTAGCGTGTATCTCGAGTATCTTTTGGTCACTCTGGCTTGGTTTATTCCTACAGAATAAAATATTAAATTTAAAACAATTTAAAGCAATAGTTAGACATTTTGGGGAATCTTGCTCAGAGTTAGATGAGAAGATCTATACCACTCTCATCTCTGAGAATTAAGTAGCTACAGAGCTGAAGCCAGGGGACAGTTAGCCTAGCTTTCTCCGATATTCAAAAACTCCCTGTTTTTTTGTGTTTTGTGTTTATTAGCATGTGTTAGCATGCTAACGTGCTAACACACGTGGTAGAGAACATGTCAAAGCACGGCTCACACAGCTGCTAGCATGGCGGTAGACTTTTTGGACAGAGCCAGGCTAGCTCTTTCCTTCTGCTTCCATTCTTTATGCTAAGATAAGCTAATAACCTTCTGGCTTTGGCTCCAAACATAATGTACAAACACGAGAAACTGCCAAGAAACCAACTCTGCAAGAAAGCAAATCATTGCATTTTCCAGGTTTGAAGCTAAATTAAGTAGAGCTTTTCAAGGAGTCCACATTTTAAATAAAAATGAAAAACTTGTCTGACTTGTCTAATGAATCAACATTTACTGTAAAACAAAAAAAAGCAAAGTGAGGCTTGGTAAACAACTGCCATCACAACAAATTGCAGCAGTGCCTGGCCTCTCAGTAAAACCCACACACAATTGCTCAAATGCACCCCCATAACTCCAACTCCAACGTCAGAGCGCACTCTACAAAATAAACCATAAATAAATCACGTCAGTGTTATTCCAGAAATGGAGGATTACAGAGTAAACATGCCTTTCTTCTATTGAACTGAGTAAGAAAAATGGCTCATTCCTTCTCAGAAAATATTGCCCATTCATTCTCATCAATGACACAAAAGGTATATCACATATGGTGTATCATTTTCTTTGGTGATGCTCTGGTGTCTTTTGCATGATTAAGTGTTCTTCTGTGGTGCTGCAGTTGCCATTGCCAAAGCCCTAATCCTCGTTTTGGTACAGAGACTGCCTGTGGTGGTGGCGGTGGTGGTGGTGTACTGTGTGCATCTTAATCTCTCCAAAGCTCTGTGTCTAATGGCTGCACTGCCTCTTAGTACACTGTGTACTTCCAGTTTGGCTATAGCCTAACAAGCACGGCAAAGTGTTGACAGGAAGAAGGTTGTTACACAAACAGACTAGGAAGGAAGGAAGGCATTAAAGGCCCAGTGCAATTCTGTGACAGTATAAATTGTGGGCATATTCATGTATAATTGCAGAAATATAAAATCAGCCTGATCATAAATTTAAATAATGCCTTTTTTACTCATGTAAAAAGTCAAGTCTGTCTCATTCAAAACCTGTCAGTCAATTTAGTAGTAATAGCAGGCTGATAGGGCTTCACATGTATGTCCATTGTCCATTCTTCTATCTATTTCGACTTCAAATATCTATCAATCATTAAGCCTGAAACGTTCAGAAAATAAGAAATAGAAAAGAAATGGTCATCAAAATGTTCAACAGCCCAAGGTGAAAACTTCCAATTTCTTGTTTATTCTGACCAACACTACAAATCATGAATATATTAATTTCACCGTGATAAGAAAACAGAAAACAAAACCTTATATTTGCAAAGCTAGAGTCAGCGAATGTTGACTCTACACAAAGCACTTGTTAGTTATGGTAAATGTATTGCTTGTCAGAGAAAATGTTGATAATATAAAGATTATAATTGTTTCTTGTTATAAGTGAGACAGATGACTCCTCATGTAATACAGCATCACTTGAGTTTCTTTGAAATAGACAGCCTTATGATGGAATCATTCAAATGATTTCACCACACTGGCATCATCTCAGTTTATAGACTGAAAAACGGTACTTCAAACAAGAAGACTCGATACTAGAGAGTAACACTGACATTCTTGATAGAGAGTAAGTGTGCATATGTGTAAGTGTAATGTTCCTGCACATGAAAGAAGGACTGATCACAAGCAGGATCAGAGTGAGAGGGAGGATTTAAAAAAGAAACGTCAATCAACATCAAGGTGATAGATGGAGTGAGACTTCCTCCCCATTTTACCATCAAATCTGTTACATTGTCCTCCTGACACAGCCATCCCTGCTGTCCTCATCAGGCTCTTGCAGGTGTCTCGTCTGCTGATCTCATCCCTGACCTTTAGTCTTTAACCCCTCACACCTGGGCGCCTCCTTGGCATACCCTCTCCGAACTCTGACCCCAGACTGTCCATCATCCTGGGGTCAACCTGGGAAAAGCATTAACCACAAAACTATAGTAGCTCTGTGGTGATTCAAGTGTCATTTATAAATGCTGTTTCTTGCAGGTAGGCTTAAATATTTGAAATAGGTTTACAAACAAGTTGTTATTTACATAAAGAAGGTTAAAAGTTGTTGATTAATGTAATGGTTTTGAATTTTGCCAAGAAACAGAGAAAGAAACATACATTGGTACACATGCAAAGGCCAGTATCTGCTTCATATATATACTACACTCCTACATGTGTTCATGCTGTAAACCTGCACGTGTATTAGAACCAGATGTACTTTTGCACTCTCCCGTGTGCACTAGAAACAAATGCATACAAATGCACAAGTACAGAATAGTGTCTTTATGATGGATACCATGAGAGATAAAGTATGCCAAGAGTCAAGTAGCAGAACACTTTCTCTACCAGTCAGTTGTTTACATCTGTGCTCATTTACAGGGAGCAACTGCCCACAGTTTTATATCAGGCTTCATTGTTTTTGTCAGTCCAGATAAGTGAAAGTGACAGAAAGCTGTGTCGTGCTGCAGAGTGGGATGTTAAGTCCCAGTGGTACTGGTCGTGTACAGCAGCAGCCACAGGGTTGATCTGGTTCAATGTAAACATATTGCTTGATGCACCTTTAAATATATTGGTTATTTCAATGCCTATTGTAGTCTTTTAGTAATTTCCTGGCCTTAATAAATAAAGAAGTGAATGTGTTTACTGATATTAACTTAAACTATTGACATAAAACTTGATGAGACGTAGGTGATTGCAGCATCTTTCAAATGATTTTGGTCAGATTCACTTTTTATTAAGCGGAAAAATGGCAAGCTCACCTTTCCTCTGACCGAAATTTGACAGTTTCTCCAACTTTTGGGGATTCTACACAAGGTTTATTCTTGGTTTGATCAGCTTAGTGTGCAGCATCCAGCAGTCTGATTAAATAAAAAATATCACCTGTCAGACAAGAACCAAACAAGTTTATTGAGAATATAGTCTGTTGGTGTTTTCAAGTGCGGTCGTGTTTAAAAGAAGGGCCATTGGAACAGCCCGTGATGAGAAATGTCAGCAGTTCTCTCACAGCTCAGGTACAAGCTACTTTTTCAATATGTTTAGATTTCTTACTTTGGTATTCTATAATTTGAGAATTATAGACAACCAATCATGAATGTGAATCATGTTCTCAGTAAGATGTAAGCATGTGTACAGTATGTTTTTATTTTCCAATTGTGTCAAAGTCTATAACTTTGTCAAAAACATGTCTATTCACAGTAGGTTCTTGTATATGTGGGGTATACATGTTCATATTTCTCTCTTTTTTTCACATGGCAAGTAAATCTTAAGGTGTGAACATTTCAGTGGCTCCAACATATAAAACATTAAACAGGAAAAATTAAAAAACCAAAGGGAGAAAGAAAAACACTTCAAGTGTAATACAAGTGTAAATTTTGAAAGCAGACCTTTGGCAATGAAGTCCAACTTTAAGCATTAGTGGCAGTGTTTAACTCCACAATGATAATCAGCTATTATAAAATTAAGTTTAATTTGAGTTTCCAATGCACTTGGTGGTCTTTTTAGCTCTGTGGACAAAATCTGAAAGGCAAATATTCTTCAAGTAAATTTGAATTGTCACGTAGTAAAACCACATGTCACTATTACATATGAAAAAGTACAATTTAATAAGAGCAGAAGGGCTGTCTATTTGGCCTGTGTGATTGACCACCAACATTATTCCAGGAATCTTATTTTCACATCGGGTGATTCACTCCAACCTCATCATTTATGACGGATATGTTATATTTTTTGAGCAGGTGGGGGGAGGGTGGGGGCGCTTTAAGTAAATGACATCTGATCCCTTTGTGGGGCATCCCCTTTCAAGTTGAGGAATCAAAGACCACCAATGTGTGACACCTCTAATGTGGTCAGAGGAGGAGGAGGATCTGCAGATTTGGCGCAGACACACACTTGAAATCTTGATCCATGCTGGCAGATGGAGGCGAGCGCAGCACAACTCTCTGATCAAATCCTGCACTTGCCACACACTGTGCTAGCACTGACAACGTTTATCATTCTGTTTTACTGTTGACGGACACTTTCTTTTTTTCTCCATTTCCCTCTCTCCTTTGCTCTTTGGCAGGCAGGATTAAGTTTAATTGTATCGTTTACTGCAGATACAGAGTGAGGTTTGGCATTAATTCAACTCAGGCCGTGCATTGCCATTTTATGGTTTCTTTCCACCTCACTTGCTGATGTGTGGTGGCGACACATTTGAAACATCTAAGATGGAGAGTTGGTAGGGGGCTGTGTGTATGCCTATAGAGAAAGACACAGTTGAAAATAAACTGAGACAGAACTTTTACACACAACAATTTTCAATTTTCAGTCACCCTTAACCACATCTCCTTTTCCTGCCATCCAGCACCTCATACAATCACATCAATTGAAAAATGAATCTACAAGTATGATTGGTTGAATCCTAAACACTGTGTGGTTTTCAGTTAGAGCACTTCTACACTATGGTCTCCTCTGCAGTGGTGGCACCCTGCGGCCACCTACCCACAGTAATCTCATAATTAAGTGAATGGGATTGGAGGGTTCTGCCAAATATGTGACATTTGTTGTTTTGGGGTCATACAAATTGAGGTCTCGATTAGGAACAGAAAAGTCTTGGTTGCTGTAAACTGACTAAACCAGCAGAATTATGTTGGCCTTGATGGGGATGGGTATAATTAGTTTGATCTGAGCCCTCAATGAAGCTATGGGGAGGTTAATACAACTTATAAAATACTTATTAAACAGCTGATGTTCATTCATCAGACAGATGTAGTGTTAAGACAAGATGTGTGTGTATGTGTCTGTCTGTGTGTGTGTGTGTGTGTTTGTGTGTGTGTGTGTGTGTTTGAGCGCTTGGGATTTTGCATAGAGAGCGGACCACCAGGCGTCCAGACATAGACTCCGCCTTTGAGCTTAATACAACTGATTGCACTCTGATCAGAGCTGGTAATAGTTAAGGCTTCAAAGGCTCTACCTCCGAGGCTGCCAGCAGTTATTTCCGACCCCGAGATCACAGTCGCAGCCTTTGGAAAACACTTAGTCCTCATCTGTGTCTTTCGCTTTTAATAAATTATATATATATATATATATTATTTGTATTGCAAGTTTTAGTACAGTAACATGCAAATAAGGCAAAAGAGAAGAAAAGTCATTATTTAGTTTTTAAAAACACATATGCAGGCTATAATATTAAGATATAGCCTTTACAAACAAAGAAAAATCAGTAATTATGATATGATATATATATGAATAATGATAATAAAAATACAAAAAGGAAACATGATTTATTCTGAAAAGGAAACAATAATATATTTTGAGTTTGGCAGTTCACTCTTGACCTTGGATACAGTAGCTGAAAATCTCCACTCATTCTTCTGGCTTTTTTTAAGTGACTCAGATGGTCCATTGTTGTCACTGAACTACAGATTCTCTAAATTTCAATTCAGACCAAAGATTTGCCAATTAGCTCATTTATTCACAGTTTTGCCATTTCATCAATACCAGAAATGCAACTGTAGAAAGTAACTCACTCTCACTATCCTCATTCATATTTTAAGATACTACAAATTAAATGCAGCTACAAAAAAAGTAAGTCAGTTAGAACGGAGAGGCGTTGTTATGGAAACGATACGTCTAGTTGAATTGTGGTAAACTGGCAGGTTTCAGAACGTTGCGGACACGGCACATTGCAAGTAGCTGCAAGTTTCAACTTGGCTCGTCAGGAATCTTTGGTCTGAACTGGGCTTAAAGCTCATTAATGAACACGTTGTATGTATGTTGTTTAATCAGAGTATAAACAGTATGAAAGGTTGTGGTTTTACAGGAAGACAGAATAATTCCAGTGATGCAGTGACTTCCTGGTTGTGACCTATGCAGAGAAATGGTTCCAGCACGTAACTCCCTGTAAAACCCAGCAAACAAAAGAGATATTATTTAAATTTTGGAGATGTTGAAAAAATGAGACAGACCAAGGCTTTCTGTTTCATCCTGCTTTTATTTTACTGTTTTACTATTTGGCTGCTGGCTCTAGCTTCATATTTAGAATATGGACATGAAAGTGGTATTGAGCTTCTCATTAACTATCTCCAAGACACCCAAAAAAAGCATAATTCTTAAAATATCAAAATGTTCATTTAACAGTTGAGTTTGACAGTCTTGCCTTTGGAAACAGCAGATGGAGAACAATTTCCACTTACATTTCTTTGTCCTGCTGATAAAGTCCATGTGATACGGTAGGGAGAAAAACAAAACAAAAAGTGAATAAGTAGACCTTGAACAGCTGTTTCCAAAGTCCAGAATCAAAATCCAATATGAACAAGACGTCACAAAAGTACTCAGAATGATGACAACTGAGCAAACTGAGCATTTGAGGCTAAAGACCATGTGATACAATCCAGAACAAGTAAGTAAGTCGACACTGAGTGGATATTGTTTTGTCAACTAATAATATAACTAATGTTTTTTTTTTCAGTTCTTTGCATTCACTTACATTCTTCCTTTGTCATTCTCTTGTTGTTTCTCCCCCTGCCTCTCTTTGTCTGTCTCTCTGTTTGCACACAGGTGAGCTGTCACACCTCTTACTCTCAGCACCCTACAATTACACCTGAACACTCCCCCCCACCACTACCACCACCACTGCAGTCCAGGAACAAACACTCACACACACTTAAATGCCCTTTGGCATAGAAGACACCTCTAGAATTGCCTTTTAAACACACACACATCACGAAACAAGTGTCTCGTTTGACTGGGGAGAAGGTTTCGCAGGACAGATTGAGCTAATATGAACTTAAAGGGTTATACTTGAAACTGTGGTGGAAGAAAATGATTGAAATAAGCCAAAGGGTCTTTCTGGTGATGGTTCATTCCATTACGCTCTCTGTGGCTCATCATCAAGACAGGTAAGAAAGAGTTTATGAAAAGAACATTTTCTAGAAATGAATCAGATTTTTGCTGTAATATATTCTGTTTTATCACTCAGGGAAAATGATAGATTATGTCATAAATACCAAAGAGCAATAAAGTGCTGCTCAACTATAAGGACAACAAGAATCTGTGCAATTTAGTCACCTTCTTAAAAAAGGGCTGTTGGTGGGTTCCTCCAGTACAGTGTGAGCAGGTGAAATGAACCTACTTGGCCTGTGTCTAATAATTTAATATCCTCTTACTGCAGTGTGGGTGTGAGGAGATTTAACATCAGCTGTGAATTTTGCTTGTTCAATAGGTCTGTAGGCCATGTAGTTTATTGCACTTTTGTTTATGAGAGCTGATTTTAATGAGGGAGAAATTATTACTGCTTAATTCAAGGACCTTTCTGGTGAATGCAGGAGGAACGAACGAAGAAGGTGTTTCATCAAGTAGTTACAGTGTACAGCTGCAGAGAGTGGGTTCCAGTGTGCTCAAAAGATCTGGTAAACTTTTAAATGCATGTGACATTTATCTGAATATGGGACTGAAACTTTGTGATATTTCATTGTAGAATAGATACATTCCTGACTGCATCAAAACACACACTTTTTCCATTCTTTTCTTTTTTCTTTTTACTTACCTTCAATACTTATTTTCTTTATTATATTATTATTTCAATGTATTTTTGTGTTTATATTCAGCATATAAGAAATAATTGTTGTTTCAGGATTTATGGTACATTAGTCTGTTTGCTTTTGGGCAAACTTATGTATTTTACTCTTTCTACTCTTGTGGACTCACACCCTGTTTGCTTTATGGTTATGCTTTATATTTACATATACCCTCCCCTATTTTCATTGATGCCTCTTTCATGAATACTGATGATGATTATGAAATGTATGCAGCATTTAGAGCCCTCAAAAAAGTGTCCATGGTATGTACTTGCATGTTCTTAAGAATAACCTGTCTGTGGTTATGCAAACTGGTTAATTATTTAATGTTTGAAATCTCATTTTACTGCTCACTATAGAGTAAACTACTTAATATTTATTATATAAAAAAGAGGTGGTGAATGAGTGAACGAGGAACTTAGGTATATTTACTAGATTTAACTACCGCGTTGTACTTACTTTGCACACTTAATGATGATCTTTCACCTGTGACATTTCTGACATAAGGGACTATGTAAGTAGTTTGAGAGTTTTACGTTAGTCTACTTATTCATTTTTGGAATACCACTGGTTGAACTATTGCTTAGGGTGTCTCATTTTTCTGACCCTATGATTAAATTTGTTATCCATTACATTCAGTCAGAAAATGAAGCCCTGAAGGCTTGACGATGCTTAATGGTCTGATAACCTTTTGTCCCAGCCTCCACAGGTCAGTGGAGGATGCGCTGGAGCACATTGGGGGTCGCGCACGGCTAGGACTCTGCAGCTACGGTCAGACTACTTCCTGTTGTTTGGGATGGAGGAATGTGAATGGCATTTGTCAGCGTAAGTCATTCTGCAATTCAGCGACAGCACAACTACAATGACACATTACCCACAGTTCATGGGTTATCAGTTTAGAATCTCAACAAAAAACAAACACCATGAAATGAGTGTGAGGAAGTTTTGATTCTTGCATTTCTTCTTTTCTTTGCAATTTTCCTCACATATATTTTTTCTTCTATAAATAATAAATAGCTTGATTTACTCGAATACTTCACTCAAGTTGCCTATAGTTTCGTGGTACTATTTGCTTTTTTACCCTTCTACTTCATTACATTTCAGAAGAAAAATTATGTATTTTTTTACTACATTATATTTACG